>VDFB02327304.1:0-30025 GCA_007258455.2 Sequoia sempervirens
AAAACACAAAATTTTCAAATTATGACGATCTGGGTCTGCTAAGAGTAGCTTAATTGACAAAACCCAGATCTCAGTTTTTCATCCCTAAATTTTAGGAAAACTGCTATTTTTAGAAATTTTTAAAAATTAGTAATGTTTTCTGGGTTTCTTCGGAAATGGATACTGGCAAAACTTTCTAAAAATAGAAAGTTGATCCGTCAGGTTTCAAACTGATTTTGATTGGCTCAAAATACGTCCATATCAGGCTGGTGCAGTCAGAATCTCAAAATAATCAGTTTTGCTCTACTGGGTCTATTCTGCTTTTTCAGAAGCATATCTGGAGCTCCGAGGTCATCAATGGAGGTCAGTTGGCTGTCAGGTGTTAGATTCAACGTTCGAAGCATTCAACTGAAGGCAAGATGGTGAACAAGCACAAGAAACGAGTAAGAAATTGAAAAATGGTGAAAATTTTCTAACACTGCTAGACTTGGGCGCCCCAGGTGAAGAAGGGCGCCTAGCTTTTTGAAGGGGCTAATTCAACAATTAGGGTTCAAAAATATGCTCAATCTTTTCAGTGTTCAGCCAGCTTCGACACGCCTACCTTTGTCAAATTATCCGACTGTCCAATCTCTGGAAAGTTCAGATCGAAGACGAACATACATAATGAAGGTTTCAAGCTTGATGAGAAAGTTAAGTGAAAAATGACTGTGTTGGAAGTTTGAGCGCCCCAAGTGAAGAAGGGCGCCCAAGTTTTCAAGGGCTCAAATGGATGAATTTCGAGAAGTTGCTCTAATATGATCTCTTCGCAATCAATCCAGCTTTCCAATGAGATATCCAACACATTGATCAGAGGTCACAGTCGCCAGATACAAGAAGCCGAACAGAGGGTTTGATAAGAGTTGAATTTCAAAGTTCAGAAGCAAACACAAAAAGGGTGAAAAATAAGCTAAGTCTGGTAAACATGGGCGCCCCCAGCCAAGATGGGCGCCCAAACTTTTGAGGGCATAAAATTCATTGTCTCGCAAAATCTCTTCCAGAAGACCCCTCCTTATTCTTCGTCAGCTCCGCGATGAGCATAACCATTAGTCAATCCGACGCCCGGAGCTCCAGATTCGACGAGATCGTCTGTAGAAGAGTAGCTAATGAAGAAATTTGAAGATCGAAAAAATGGCCATCTCTGGGTGAAATGGGCGCCCCTGAAAGAAAAGGCTCCCATGAATTCGAAGGTCAAGATGAAGTCTTTCGCCAGAAGTGCCTCTAGAACATTCTTTTTAGAATCAATCAGGCTCCGCCATGAAAGCTTCAGCTCGCTTGTTGGATCAATCTGCAAACGGGAAATCAGAGGCAGAGTTGGAGGCCAAAATGAAGAAAAGTTGAAAATGTTAAAATTTTGGCTAACATTGGGTGAAGTGGGCGCCCCTGGAGAAGAAGGGCACCCAACTTCTCATGCCTTAGAGATTTTTTGAAGTTTTCAAAAGTTTCAAATTTACAAGTGAAGAAAGATGGCGTCCGAATGCATTGAACTGAAGATTTTAGGGTTTTGGAAATAAAAGCAAAGAAAGAAAAACCTAATTCAAAGCTCTAAAGTCTATTTAACATCATTCTTTCATGTAATTTTGATTATTTTTGCAGGTAGCCTTCAAAGGAGAAAGTTGGAGCAACAAGTTTGAAGAATTTTTGTGATTCAAGAATTCATCTTTGCTGGTTTTGCATCAGATTTTTCAAATCAGCAAGCATAAACCCTTGCTTTTTGAAGCTTTTTCATTCAGAAGATCAAGTTTTTCAAGAAGAAGGCTGCTGCATTCCATTTTTCAAATATCCTGGTCTTTTGTTCCAATCTCTCCAAGAAATTTTCAAGAACTTCACTGTTGCAAGTGCTTTTATTTTGCATGTCAGTTGAAAACATCGTAAAGGTATCTAATTTTCAAACTATCCGGGTCCCTTCCAATTAGCTAGTCTTTTGAAGAAAATCCATATCACGCCTTTTTTCAAGAAAATTTCAAAACCTAGGGTTGGTTGCTTTTTCAATTTCACCAATGTGGTTTTGTACCTAATCAATCGGGTCCATTTCTAATCTTGTTCAACAAAACCCAAAGTGCCAGCCTTTTTCTGGAAAAATTGAAGAAATTAGGGTTTGCTGCTTTTTAAGGCAAAATTCAAAATTTTAAAAAATGGGCGATCTGGGTTGTCTTGCAACAAATCTCTGAGCAAAACCCATATCTCAGAAAATTTTCAAAAAAATTTGTCCGTTGGAGCAAGAAAATCAGCTTTCTAAAAATAGAAATTGCTCAAGACTTGTCTGAACCTAGGCGAGTTTACAGTCATTCTTCAAGTTTTCCGAAATGGAGTACACTCCCAATGTTTTCAAGACTAAATCAGCTCTCTATCACGATTACATCAAAACAGCTGAGACAGACTTTCATCATATCAAGCCGGTGTTCGATTTACATGCCTTGGAGAGCGCAGGCAACACCTCAATTAGAAACTTGGGACATTCTGAACTCCTTGCAGCAGTGTCCATCCCTATATTAGTTCAGAGTCTTGAGTTCGTAATCGCTTGCATTAAGCATTACAACCCGGCTACTAGGGAGATCCAGTCAGCAGATGGCAAATTGATTTGCAGTCTAAAGCCTGATATGATCGAGAAGTGTTTTTCCATTCCCCCATGGCCTGAAAGTGTAACTCTCTCAAAGGGTGAATGTGAAAGAATATGGGACATGCATAAAGACAAATCTAGTAAAAATATTGCACAGAGGTGGATGAAAGAAAAGCATAAGACTCTGCCAAAGAACGTCGGGCGAGGGGAGTTCAAGGACGAGATTGCCATCATTATCACCTTGCTCAACAGGGTCACTGGCTCAGAAGATGCCACCAAGTTTCAACTTTGGATGTTTTACGCCATACCCCACATCATGAAGAAAACCGAGTTCTATGACTGGCCTACCTTGATCAATGACTGTCTACATCAGCAGATAACATAATACTTCCAATTTCATGTATTCCACATGGTGTCGTACCTTGTCTACCTAGTGGCCTATCAAGGTCAATTCAGAGGGTTGAACACCGAGGGATCATTGAGCGTACAGCACATATATAACTACTATCCCCAATTGGAGCTCACAAAGTCATTGCATCATTACAAAAGGGTGAACGAGGCTTTTCTGATGTACACTGTGTGGGACCTGGACAATGAGTTGCATGTCCGTATATCTTCAGTTGCCAGGGCAGCGATGGCGGAATGGGCGGATTGGTTTATACAGTTTCCCACTTTCACCTATCTCAGGGTCCATGGTTATTCAGGTGCCCCACTCATGTTACCAAGGTACCCGTCGGACGAGGTCGTCTTCATGGAGTTCTTGAGGCAGGCTCACGATGTTCATACAGTCCTGAGAAATAGAAGGAGATCCTCTCTTTAGTTTCCATTAGGGTTGGGTATATACACATGTAGGACGGCTGCAGATGCCAAGTCAATGGGAGACGAGTTATATAAACTCAGCCTCAAGTCCTACAGCGAGAGACGATCATTTGATCCTCATGGTTTCTACGCTAGCCGACTTGAGAAGAACTATGATCATATAGCCGCACTTGAATATTTTTGGGCTAATTGTACAGATGAGTTCGAGGTGCGGAGGCGTGGTTACAGCAGACTCTCCCTCCATCAGATGAAGGACTACTTAAATGAAGATATAGAAGGGTTATCAGATGATGATGAGGACGTGCTTCTCCCGATGTATACTCAGAAGCAAATTGAAGATCAGCCCCTTCCACAAGTTAACTGGGCTAATAAAGAGTCACTTTCAGTTGGAGACAGGACAAGACAAGTCCTTGAGCATAGCAAAGTTTTCTTAGTCCTTAAAAGGAAAAACTCCATTCCAGTAGCAGAGCCGCCAAGGACAATTCCCTCTTCTTCCAGAACACAGTCAAAAGGAAAGGGTAAAAGTCAGTCTCAAGAAGGCGTCAAAGGTAGTAGATCAAATAAAAATGTAAAAAGAAGGTTAGACTTTATAGGCTTAGTCATACAGGAGCAGCCTACAGTTGATTCAGAAACTCCTCCTGACGAGCCCATACCTCAGAAAGAAGCAGAGGAGCCGCCTTCAACACATGTTCCCACACCTTCGACAGAGCCTTTACCAATTCACATCGACCTTGATATTGAAGATGACGAGGAAATTACAGTTGTACCTCCTAGGGAAGTTAGTAAAGATGCTATCGTGTCTTGGCTTGAGAACTCCTTGGGAAGGGTCAGGAGAAGGCCTTCATATCAGATGAGTGTTGATGATCTTGACACTATTTACCAAGAACCTCCTAAGAAGAAGGCAAAGAAACAAGTTCACTTTGATAGGAATCTTGATGGTGAGATAGTCATGGAGACTGCTTTGCCCCCAGAA
Organism: Sequoia sempervirens; assembly: GCA_007258455.2. Lineage (NCBI taxonomy): Eukaryota > Viridiplantae > Streptophyta > Pinopsida > Cupressales > Cupressaceae > Sequoia > Sequoia sempervirens. The sequence continues at coordinate 4,368 of VDFB02327304.1, forward strand.
GATAAGAACAGGGATGAGGTGAACATGGATGACTTCGTCATGGTCAAGGCTAATCTTGGTAGAAATACCAGACATGCGGATTTGAGTCTCTTCAAAGTTGTGTCCGAAAACCTTCAGGAAAGAGTACTCAAGGATGGAGAAGACAAGGCAGCCCTCAAAGCTGAAAATCAGCAGCTCAGGCTCTTTATTTCTAACCTTGTTCGTGGTTCTTCACAAGCAACCCAGTTGCTGCCCCAGGTATTGGAGACACCAGCTGATCACTCTCAGTTGAGACAGCTGGTCATATGTGGTAAAGAGACTCAGGAGTGGATCGAGAGCTTCATTGTCAGAGGAAAGGAGATTTTGGCACGGATGTTCCAGTTAAGAGAAAATGCTCATGAGCTACGTCAAGGCATCCAAGGGTTTGAACAAACACTGGCTGAAGTAAAACCAAGGCATGAGATCATCATTGCTGATTTAGACACGGCTTACGGTTCAGCAGTTTCAAGAGAACACAAGAGACAAATCCTTGCCTGGAGAGAGCGTCATGTTTTCAAAGTTAAAACCTATGAAAGGATATCCGAAGAATTTATCACCTACAGACAAAGGGTGATTGAAGTTCTCCTTTTCATTGGTGAGTTTATCATAGAGATCCCTTCTCAGTACAGTCTTGAAGATGGTTCCTACGTCGGGCTTGAGGAAGTGCAAGATCAATTTCAGAGTGTTGTTCACAGTTGCAGTCCAGTTGGCGGAAGGATAGGTCATATTTCGATGATGTCAGCAAAGTTCGAGAAATCGGCCAATGAGGTCGAAGATTTCCTGAGATCTATTGCAGATGCTGAAGATATTCTTGAAAAGTGGTGTTTTGCTATTGATGGCATAGATGCGTCGAACCGGGACACAATCTCCAACTTCCTAGCGGATGTGATCGAGCTTTAAAGCAGCTTTCTTCTAGAAGTTTTCTTCCCCGCTTTCTTTCTATTCTTGGAATAATTCTTATCCATTCTTTGAGAAGAGAAAGAAGATAAAATGTAATAGTTGGCGTTTCCCGCTTTTTCTGCTTTCTAGGGTTTTAGATGTTATCTTCTTTCTAGATTTAGTAATAAAGCTTGCTTGTTGAGCAAGCCCTAGATTGTGAAAGCAAGGAGATTTTAGGGTTCCCTACTCCTCTGCTTGTCTATAAATAAGAGCCTTTGCTCATTTAGTTTCTTTAACCGTGCTAGTGAGAACAAAAACGCTGAGCCTATTGTGCCTTCTATTTGTTGCTCAAGTATTGTTCAAATTGTGTTGTGATAAGCAAATTGTTGAGCCTCTTTAGCCAACAAGGAGTTAGTGTAATTGCTGTTTTCTAGTGTGTAAGAGCAAGATTGCAAGCCTCTTTAGCTGCAACCTCTTGTTCCAGGCATGTTAGAAGGGAGTTTTGTTCTAGAGATTTGAGTAATAAAATCATGAGCCTCCTTTGCCTTGGTCCAAAATCTCAAATTTCCGTTATTTATGTTCTGCTTTTATGATCTTGATTTCAACTTACAATGAAGTGGGTAGGTGTTTGTTGAGAGAGAGGTTATTGAAGTACTTTGTCAGAAAATCTACCTTGTTTATTTCTAATTTCTCTTGCTCTGCTATTACTTGAGAAGTTAGGAATGTCTCTAGTTTAAGTTAGTCGTAGTTGAAGTTCTTTAAATCAGAAAATCTCAGCTGCGGCGTTTGTGTTTAATAAACCTTGTGCTCTAAGCTGATAAAAAAGATAGGCAACTTAGTTTTAGTTTACTTTCTTTCAAACACCATCAGCAAGAGGGAGCTTCCCCTCCTAATTTGAAGAGCAGTTTATCTGTGCATAGCTGTCCATTTCAAATACGCATACCAGAGGTGCGAATTTAAACGCCAACAGCTCCAAAATAAAGTGGTATACCTTTCCATCAGAAGTTTCTCAATAGCAACACAAGTAGTGGCATTATCTATGATCATTTGGACCACATTTTGTGGTTGAATGTCAATGATCATCTCATCAAGCAATTTCAACAAAACTTTTGTAGATTTGACTCTATCCACTACATCCACAAATTTTAGAAAGATTGTGCCAATGTCGCATGAGATAAAGAAGTTGATAGGAGTATTGTTCTTTCTATCCATCCACCCATCTAACATGACAGTGCATCCAATCTTTGTTCACTCTTGATGATGTTTGACAATGTTGGTCATGCTTAGTATTGCATCGTTTATATAATTGACCCCCAAAACTTCATATGATAGGTCTTTGAACCTAAGACCTGTGATTGCATTGACATCCACCATAGCTTGTTGGTATGGAGACCTAACAATATTGAATAACTGGCTAGAAAAATACTAGAAATTCCTAATGGTCTTCTTTTCCTAATCATATCTATTCTTCCTCTACCTTGTACTCTCAAAACTATTGCACTCCTTGTTAGTGTTTAAATTTGTCTATTGCTAGACAACACAAAAATTGAACACAAATCGTAGAACCATTTTGCAAATTATAAGGTGAAGCTCCTTGAGATTTAACTAAACCTAAAACCTAAAGTTATAAACAAATTTACAATTATGCAAACTATACAAGTTTATAAATGGGGATTTTGCATAAATGTAAATTGCTAACTGACTATGCTATTGCCCTAGATGCAAGCACAAAACTATTAATAGTCAAGACTTGCAATGAGATTTTCAGATTCAAAGGAGGGTAAACTAATTCAAGCACAAACAAAGACAACTCCCTGTTGGTTGATATAGAGATCAGTATTTGATTGCGATAGATTTAAAAGAAAAACATAGATGAATGTTTATTGTTGGCTAAAACAAAGACCAATAAATCTATATCAATGATAATGAATTAGACAAATGAACACCTCACGGTTTCATGAAATAAATAGATAAAGTGCATACAAAGCTACAATTTGGAAAGATAGATTTTCCCAATACCAAGCTTAACCAAAAATGGTCTTCTGTCAGTTTAATCCATGAATTAATATTCTATTAGAGTTACACAATTACTTTTGTTGAATGATGGCTTCTATAGCATAGGCGTGACTTCTACCAATATTTATTAAGTTTCACAAAAATACAATAACTTGGCTAACAATTTTTGTAGCATAAGTCTGACATCAATTATCATTTCAAACTATGTGCTCAACACACTTATTTATAAGTTTTCAGAGGCAGTTTTTGGGGATCAAATAATAATATAATAATCTCTTTAAATCCCTGCTTTAAATCAACCGTAACTCTTTATTACAAAGAGGAAATAAACACCTCAAATAGCCTAAAATCATCTCATTCTTGCTTTAAAAAACTAATTTATTACTATGCTACCTTTATTTCTTAAGGAGGTTGATGTTTTCATCTTAAATTTCGTATATATACCTGCCAGTTGTCAAAGAAAACAATTAATTTATTTCCTTAATATAGTTAAAAAATAACATATAAATCTATTTTAAATTAGTTTTCCTATGTGCTTTTTAGTAGTTAATTGTTGTAATTTTTCCAACCTAAAGCTTCATTTTTTTTTATGACAATTTTTGTTTGCTGCCCTTTGAGCTAATAATGTCTCTTTTATCCTTGATAATTTGGGCGGCTTTCGTATGCTACAATATTCCTTTTTTAATTTTGATATGGAAGATTCAGTTAGAAGAAAAGTAAATGAAGATGATATGAATTTGGTGATATTAGTTTCACATATTATCAAGTAGTATAGCTAACTCTTTGACTTATTTTATAGGAGGCACTAAAGGAACTGTGGCATGCTGCTTGCCCAGGACTAGAATTTAATGGGTTAATTTCTGAACAATGGAAGGAAATGGGATGGCAAGGAAGAGATCCATCTACTGATTTCAGGTATTTGTTTGTAGAGATACACTTTTGGATGGGATCAATATTTTTTGTTTGGAAAATAAAAAAATAACCTATAAATTATATATCGAAGTTTGAATCTTGTTTTCATTTTTTCATTTTGACAATCACATGTTTGCTTTACAGCATCATGATTTGTATTCAACTGGTTATGTTTACCATATTTTGGCATCTATCTTGCAGGGGTGGTGGCCTCATATCCCTAGAGAACTTAGTATTCTTTTCAAAGACATATCCTGTATGTTGCTGAATTCTCTATTTTCTAAATTGTATATTAGTTTGCATTTTCTTTACCATGCTTTTAGAATTAAATGTTGTTTGTGGCACTGTCCTTACTACCATATATATTATGATGGTTGATGATAATATACTAGTGACAATATCCTTGGCATTGATATCAATCTTTTGTGGTAGCTTATTTGACTTAAGATCTCAGGTTTCCAAGATCCATAATATTAAACAAGTCTTTTGGAGAGAAAAACTGTAATTTTTTGAATCACAAAATGTATTGAGTTTTTTCCCAAAAGACTTGTTTAACTTATTGATCTTGATGTTCTTTGTTGATGCTATCGTCAATGATCATTTTTTTGTGATACCCTCTTTTGTGATGATGTTGTCTTCCATTAAATCCTTGTCCCACCTACTAGGTTGTCCTAGCAAGATTTCTTCCACCTACATAGATGTGTTTCTTTAAAGAACATCTTGATCCTTGGAGAATGGAAATCCTAACATGGAATTCCTCTTCCCCCTCTTTAAATTTCCTAACATGAAATTTTGTTCATTACCATCTAGATATTTGGTTAGGATCGTCTAGTTCTTTATAATTAGATGCCCTAGATAAATTCACATCTCAAATAGACATTCTATAACTATCTATGTGTATTTCCTACCATAATGTACCCCTTAATAAGCTTTGCTTGGATGCCATACATATTCATAGCTTGGTGCCTTGGCAATGACCTCCCAACTTTTTCAGCTATCCCAATAGGGCATCTTTAACCTTCATAATGGATTTTCCAAATGGAAACCTTGGCACCAACATGTTATTGTAAGATGCCCTTTTTGTGGTCATCACAATTTTTTCTTAAGAAAATTTCTCATCCCTTTTCCATGCTTAATTATGGACTTGTTACTTGTCAAATTCTTAAGTTCCTATTTTTGACTTATGTCTTAAAAATTTGGTCATTCTCAAAGTTGTAATTTGGGTTGGCATTTGTTACTATTATTGTTTATCTTCTTTCCTTTCCTTGTGTTTGGCCACTAATCTTTTCAAAACACTAGATGTGGAATACCATTGCAAATTGAAAATTGAAAATTAGCAATGACAATTTGTGGTTAGATTCCCTGGGTTGTGTTGTACCCAAAATAATTTTTTGACATTTTGCTTAAAATGAGCTAAATCATGTAAAAATGCCATCAAAAGTCTGTTTTAGGTCAAACCAAACATTAGGTTTTTGTGGGTTTCTGTCAAGGAACATATGTGTAAAATTTTGAAAAATTGAAAATTAGGGTTTTGAACCCCTATTTTTAGGGAAACCGCTGAAAATAGGACCTTCCCGGAAATGATTGAAAATGATTTTGATAGGATTAATTGAATTCACGATCACACTGGTCAAGTCAGAATCATCAAAAAACATGTTTTACTCTGGTGGGTCTATTTTTATTTTGCAAGAACAAAGTTAGGAGCTCTGCAGTCATTAATGGCAGATTGGCTAGTACCAGGTCCTGAAAGCTAAGCTTCAAAAGATTCAATGATGCAACCATGGCAGAAAAGGATAAAAGAGATGCTATTTGATGGAGGAGATTTTTGAAACCGAGAAAAGGCCAAAATTTGGCTAACTCCGGGAAAACCACGCCTTGCTACCAAGGAGAAAATGCAGTCAAGGGTCAAAAAGCGCCCCTGTTGAAGAAAGGCGCCCTTTGATCTCAAAGGATAAATGCAATCATCAGATCCATCCAAAGCAGTCATCTTCTTCATGTTCCTATTGGCTATTCAACGCATCGTCAAGCGAGACCATCTGATTTAGAGATCACTAGCAAACGTCAATGAAGTATGGAGATGCTGCAAAGCAAGAACATGCAAAATGAAAGATAAATCAGTGAACTTCAAGGAAAAAGCGCCCCTGCTGGCCAAGGGCGCCCTTGGATTTGAAGGACCTAAACAAACCTTCAAGAGCTGAGATACCAGTCATCCTTTCTGGGACTAAATTGGTCATCCAACGAATCGTCAAGCAAGATTGTCAGACTTGTCAGTCGACGGTGATATCAGATTGAAGCACAGAGGGTCTAAAATGGTGAAAACAAAGATCAGTCATGGAAAATCGACTAAGTTAGGGCTAAAAGCGCCCCTATTGGAGAAAGGCGCCCTTGAATCTGGAGCCTCAAACTTAGGTTTTTGACTTGATAGCTCTCAGGCATACCTCTTTAGGGTAGTCCCACCTCAACAACAAATCTGTCAACGACTGTCAAAGATCAACTAAACGACCAAGAGCAAGGATCAAACAGAGGCACTTCAGCCTGAAAAATGATGAAAAAAGTGTCCAACACTCAAGGAGGACGCCTAAAAGGTCAAAGGTGAATTTTTTGATTGGAGTTAAGATATTTTGGAGGAAAAAGTGGCCAAATCATCCCATAATCAGTGGAAACCAACTTTTAGAACTCTAGATTAGGCTAAATTAGGCTTAAGACATGAGTTGGCGCCCAAATTTGAAGGATTTAGACTTGAATCACTACATATCAACTCTAGGAATCCCTTTCTCATTATTTCTTTTGCAGGTTGAAGATCAAAACAACTATTTTCTCTCAAGGACGTCCTTTCAAGATTTGACAAGGGTTTTGGACGGTTCTTCGTTATTTTTTGAAGATCAGTGGCACAAAGGGATTTCTTTTTAGAGGTTGCATCCAAAGACAAATTTTTACGAGGAAGCTAATAACTTCCAATCTACCTCTTGTCTACTTCCTCTCTTCTGTCTTAAAATTATTGCATGTCACAAAAAACAACCGGCTACCACAAATCTGACCAACTGGGTATGATCAGCATAATTTTCTAGTAAAACCCATCTCTTCAAATTTTCCAGAAACAACAAACTTGCTGCCCTCATTTTTAGTGATTTTTCTGGAAAAATCTTAGAATAAAAAAATCTAAGGAACTGGGTTTGTTCAGCATTGAAGCACGAACAAAACCCATGTGCCAGATTTTTCCCGGAAAAATACTTCTCGATAGGCGCTATTTTTAGAGGTTTTCGGAAATTGTCAGAACAGGGTTGTGTGCATAGTTGATCTTTAAGTTTTTCAGGTTGCAGTACTCCCAGGTACAATACAAGACCAAAACGGTCTTGTACCATGATGTCTTGAAAATTACTGACACAGACTTACATTAGAAGAATTCAGTGGTCGATTCAGAAGATTTGGAGGGCATGAATCAAATCACACTACAAAACATAGAAGAATTCAGATTGCTTCAAGCTACGTCCATCCTCATCACATTACAGAGCGTGGAGCTTGTAATTGCTTGCATTAAGCATTACAATCCTACCACGATAGAAATCCGATCAGTGGATGGGAGGGTGATCTGCAGCCTGAAACCAAAGGACATTGAAAAATGTTTTGCTATTCCACCATGCCCGACCAATGTGGTCATATCAATGATAGAACGCGAAAGAGCATTCGAAGTGGCAAGGGATAGATGTCAAGAAATAATGGCAGAAAGATGGCTAAAAGTGAAAAAGGCCACCTTGCCCAAATTGGTTGGATGAGGAGAATTCCAAGATGAGTATGCAGTGTTGATCACTCTACTCAGCAGGATCACTGGATAGGAAGAGGGCAATCAGTTTCAATTGTGGATGTACTACATCATTGCCAAGATTATTAGCAAAAGAGAACACTGCAACTGGGCCACCCTGATCAGTGACACACTCCACCAACAAATTACCGGGTTTCTAGAGACTCATAGGTTCCACACGTGTTCCTACCTTGTATATGTGATTGCCTTCCAAGGCGAGTTCAAGACACTAAACAATATGGGGACCTTAGGTGTGCAAAAGGTCCATGAACACTTTCTGCGTCTTGAGTTTACTCAAACAGAGCGACACTTCAAATGAAGTGACCTCTTCATTATGCACACTGTACGAGACCTCGACCATGAAATGCACGTGCGTATATCACCAGCAGCCAAGGAGGCAATGGTCGATTGGACGGATTGGTTTATCCAATTCCCCACTTTCACCTACATACGCGTGTATGGTTACAATGGTCACCTCGCCATGATGCCACGCTACCCTTCAGATAAGGTGGTGTTCATGGAATTCCCAAGGCAGTTGGCCGAAGTTCACACTCACCTACGCCTTAAGAAGAAGCCAGCTGCGAGCTTTCCCATCTAGATGGGACTCTATAGATGTAGAACAACGACATGAGCCAAGAAACAGTGAGACTCCATCTCAAATATCTCATTGAGAGAAGGTCATATGATCCAAGAGGCCTTTATGCAGCGCATCTTGAGCAATGCTCATCACATGAATCTTCTATGGAAGATTACTGGGTCAATTGTGACGATGAGTTTGAGGTACGAAGAAGGAACTATAGCTGGCTTAGGCTCTCACAAATTGCTGACTTTATGTCAGAAGACATTGAGGGCCTATCTGATGATGAAGGGGAAGCCATTCTCCCCTCGTTCTTCGTGGATCAAGTGGAGTCACAACCACTCGAAAGAGTGGATTGGTACATAAAAGAAAATACATCTATAGAGAGAATGAGTAGAGTTGTCAGAAACAGTCAACTCTACCTAGACAACAAGAGGACAAGGAAGGTAGTACTTCCCTGAATAGAGCCGCCATTGGTTCAATCTACACTACCTTCCACTTCAAGGAAGAAACCCAGACAGAAGCAGTGGAGCAATCCTCCCAAAGGGATGCCGATGTCAGGACACACAAGGGGAAGAACACAGGGGTTACATGTGGAGACAACCACACACACACCCGAGATAGTCATGGGAGCTACTGCCGCTGAGCCAGTGATTGAGATAATCACTGCAGAGACAAAGCCCATAGCAGAAGTAGCAACAATGTATACGGTGCCTGTGATAGAGATAGAGCCACCTACTTCACCACCATCACAACAGTCACAAGTCCCCATTGACTTGGATTCTCCACCGAGAGACATCACTACAACATGGTCTCATTCATCGGGCATTCAGGGGCCCAACATTCTTCCTTCCAGCAAGGCTAGTCAGGATTCTATCTGGCTTGAGGGTTTCCTAGGAAGGAAGAGGGAAAGGCCATCCTACCAGCTTGACTTCACAGAGTTCGATCATGTCCCACAAGACATGCCGGCGAAGAAATTGAAGAAGCAAGTACATGTAGGAAGGAATGCAGAGAATGAGTTCATCATAGAGACTGCTGCCCCACCTGAGGACAAAAACATACATGAGGTAGAGGTTGAGTACTTCACATTGTCCAAGCTCAACCTCGGAAAGACCACACGTCAGGTGGAGGCAGACCTTGTCGGAATTGCCTCAATGAGCGTCCAAGAGAGGATGGCTAAGGATGGAAAGGACAAAGCAGCCTTAAAGGCTCAAAATCAACAATTGAGAACGTACATTTCAAGCCTAATGCACGACACTTCAAACGTCTTAGCTTTGTCACAGGAATTGCTAGATCTCCCTGTGGAGTGAAACCATCATCAGTTGATGACATATGGAAAACACTTGAGAGATCAAGTGGAGGAATTTGTTGTCAGGGGACAGTGTATACTGGTCGAACTATACCAGTTGAGGGATAGAGTACATGGCCTCTGCGTAGAGATTCAACAGTTGGAGCAAAAGGTAGCAGAGAAGAGGTCAAGTGATGAAATCACAATTGTAGACTTGCAATTGGTGTATCAATCAGTCTCCACTAAAGAGAACAAACAACATCTTTTTGCTTGGAAAGAACAGCTGGCATACAAGGTGAAAGCCTATGATGCCAATTCTGTAGAACTGATTGATTACCGACGGGTTGTCGTAGGTATTATCAACTTCGCAAGAACGTTGGTAATATCCTTCCCTCACATAGAATATCAGCACGAGGGAGGAGAGTACATTGATCTAGGTACAGTGCAAAATCAATTCCAGGATGTCATCCGTAGCACATTCCTTGATGATCCCGATGGTTGCAAGTTGGCCAAAGTTGCAGCCATGTCTACCAAGTTAGATGACGCAGCTGCCAAGTGCATAGACTATTAGCAATAGCTTATGACAGGTGAAGTAATGCTAAAATGCCACGTCATCATCTTACAGAGCATTAATTGCCCAGAGGCTGAAGAGGTCAACGAATGGATAGAGGCACTGTTGACTAGTGGTGATGAGGTGTAAAGCACCCCAAGAAGGACGTCCTACCTGTTGATCTGTGTTTTATGACACACTGAACACTCTAGAATAAAGAGTCCAAAGACGCTCTATCCTCTCTTGAAAAACTACCTCGTATGCTAAGATTGCAAGAAAGATCATATGGCAATTCCAATGTTTCATAAGTCAGGTGTGGATAAGCTCAATGGGCGTTGTGATATGCTGGTGACACAAAGGGACTTATGTCAGCAAATTACTCAAAAGTAAGGACTTAGGTTGATTTGACGTTGAATGCTATAGTATTTTTTGGATTTTGGATTTTGGATTTTGAGATTTTAGAAAAAAAGGAAAAAGGGATGAGGGTTCAAAAGTCCTATACTACCCCTATGAAATCAAGAGACGGTAAGATTAAGTGAAACTAAGGGACAATACTGTGTTTTTCCACGATAATGACAACTACACAAAGCAAGTGCAATCTTCTAGGATTTGTGCTTAAGATTTCTTTACCATGAATGATACCATCAAGAAAACAATATTATTCAAAGCAAGCATTAAAGCATCCACATTATAAGCTTAGTCTAACTTTACGCATTGAATTAAAATCATCCATCCAAAGAAAGTATGAGCGAAAGTTCCACCAATCTATATTATCAATCTATCATTCATCTAACATGCATTCAAACCAAATACTACTTTAATCTACTCTATATGGAAGAAAAATATGGAACCATGCAACCACTTGAAAATAGAAGGATTCAAAGCAACTCATGCAATATGAACTTTATTCTCAAAGTAGTCTTAAGCAACAATTTCGTAAGTCTCTCTCCCATTGTAATGAAATGGGAAAACAAGAGTTTATATAGAGTTTTGAAACTGAAATAAACAGCCAAGATTAATTCAAGATCAACGACAGAGATTAAAAGATAGTAACCCTAATTAGAGTTTCCCATAATACAATCAGTGATCAGTGAGTTAACAGCGAGTGAAATAGTGTGAAGAGCTATCCTTGGGGAGATGCACCCTTATCCTCTTTGGTGGCATTGTATTGGATGAATCTGGAAACTATTGTGCTGACTTCCTTGATCGTGACAAGTGGCAACACATTGACCTTGTATTCTAGCAAGTCCAAGTCGTCCAAACAATCTTCAAAAACGATTTCCCACTCTGATTCTTGCCGTTGGAAGGCATGCTAGATGGATAGGAAGTCGGCTGCCTTAGTCAAATTTTGTCTAAGGATCGGCCCAGTGGTGGTGAAGAAGATTTCTTGAACTTTGTGCTTCAAGTTTTCAAGTTGCATGTTATTTGCTTGAACAATGTCTTTTTCCAGTGCATCTACAGCCACAGATAGAATCTTCTCCCGGATTTCCTTCGTCCTTTCTTCAACTCGGAGAGTATTAGCCTTTACCTTCTCTAGGACTTCATTTCGGGTAATCAATGCCATGTATCAGTTGTTGAAGTCATATGCTGCGCCTGCTGCAATCACCTTTCCATCAACCAGTTCCTGCTTTGGAACTCCTTTAAGCACTTTGAGGCATGGAATGATTCTATCTCGGATATCCTGAGCATTATTCCACGTTTCCGCCAAAGCTGTAATTCTTGAGAGCAGAGAGGAAGTTTGCCCATATGCCAACATTAGTTTTTCCGCAAATACAGCCGTTTCTTTACTTTTGCTGATTATCCATTCTTTGGTCTCCTTGGTTGTAGTCTTCTCCTCTTCGAAAGTCTCCTGGGAAGTGTTCATCAATGGAGGAGCGGCTGAGTTGGTTTGATCGGGAGGCTTGGTCAGATGCTGAATATACTCTTTTAGTCGTTCAACCTCTCATTTGTATTCCTTTTTCTTTGCTACCTCCTTTTCCAGCCTTGCTTTGATAGTGGCAACTGAATTATCTAAGTCTTCCACTTCCCGTCCTTTCGTGGTTGGGCCCAAGTCGACAGTGGTAATGGGATATTCCTGAGGAGTAATATCCTCCCTAAACTTATCGACTGTCGGTCAAGCAATTTGTACTGTACGATGGTCGGCTTTGTCTCTTTGGATAGTGGAGAACGTTTTGGCAGGCTTCCTTACACTGACTGCTTCCAATCTGGCCAAGAAATCGGCCATGTCATCTTCTTCCGAAACTTCTTCTTGTTCCTTTATCTTCAATCTCTCTATCAGCCAACCGGGGGTAGTAGGCTACTCAGTGTCTTGTTCTTCCTGGATATCTTGTGTGCCCAGAATCTCTTGAATTCCTTTAAGGGCTGAAATCATTCCTTCTTCAAATTCACTATCTAGAATGTCAACTTCATTGTTAGACTCCAGAATCTCGGTGCCTGTGGGAGATGGAGGCTCATCATCCTCTGGCTGAACTGGAATGGGAGAAGGAATCTTACGTCTCCTAAAGACTCATCAATGTCTAATATTTCATTTATATTTGCAGACACAGCAGAATGAAGGGGCTCTGATCTCTACTTCTTTCTAGTAGGTTCTTCATCTACAATCCCCTTTTCTTTTGCCTCCTTCCTTTTCTTGGGATTGGTGCTCTCGATTGGCTCATCTCCTTGGGACGTACCAGCATTTGAGGAGTAAGATTCTTCTCTGCCCATCAAAGTGTATGTCAAATGCACATTCTTTTGCCGCAATTCTTTGATCCGCTGGTCTACCCACCATTGCGAATACTTGATGATTGGTCTCATGAAGGTGGTCAAGTCTAAAAGCTCTGGTTCTGACCATCTTATGGGAAGAAGAGGTTGGATCTCATCAAAACTTGGCTGCATATATTTGCCATCATTTTCCAATTGATCTGACACATGGAAGAGCTCAGTTGTCTTGATTAAGCTGACCGACAGTCTAGACCATAATCTTTTTCTAACATCAAATTTATCTGCAGCATTGGCCCAGCAGTCTTCCAGATCTATCTTGTGTTTGTATTTTACTCCATTCACGGTCTTGATGTGATGGTGAGGGTCAAAGTTAGCTCTGGACCGATAGGACGTGAATGGATACCATTGCATCTCTAGCCGGGCACCTTTAGTTGCTTGTGCAGATGGGCAAGATTCTTCCATATTTCCAATGAAGAATGGGAAGGTGACGGCTGCTTTACTCTTTACTCTTTGGAAGTTTTGATAAGTTTCTAGCTGCCTACGAACCTCAAGCAAAATCATTTTGTGGGTAGGATAAATTGGGAGCTTGAATGGACATCTTGTGAATCCCTGAATTCTGATGTAAGTGAATCTCGGAAATTGGATGTACCAGGATCCGTATTTGCTGATAAGGCTCTTAGCTTCATGAGTCAGCCTCTGATGCGTTCCTCCTTGCAATATCCTCGTGATGTACATCAAGAATGCATCATGCGCTCTTCTGAAGTGAGATTTTGCAGACAACTGCAACTGGGGGTAGCATTCATATACTTTGAATTCGTTTTCTCCGTTGCCTACAACGCCTTTGCATATGAGTCCGGAATATCTATAGGCTCTTGCTAATAGATAGATAACATAGGAACTCATATAGAATGATTTAGTCCTCTCCAAGTTCATCAACTGCTCATGGATGTTGTCACTGATCATCCTCGAACAGTTGAACATTCTGACTCCTAAGGCAATCCCGTCGATGAAAATTTATATCCATGTTTCAAATGGCGCGCCTTGAGGACTGCCCATTATTCTATTCAAAAGAAAGATTATATCACCGTAGTCTTCTTTGAAGTCTGTCCGGTGCAATTTCTTAGGCATTTTCTTTGTAGAAGCCCTTGGCTTTTCCAACCATGTTTTGTTGATGATGGTTGCACGCTGATCTATCCGGTCCTCAAAAATTCTCCTTGCCTCTTCTTTGGTCTTATAGGAAGTCTTGTTGTAGTTAGGAATGCCGAATGCTTAGGAATGCCGAATGCTTCCTGGATGGCCGGCTCTTCGAGATGTGCCAAAATCCTTCCATCGGGAGCAATGATTTGTCTTTCTTGTGGATTGTAATGTGTTGGGTGAAAATTATGTAATCAGCTTTTCGATAGATTACACAACTTGGCCTTCAGCCACAGCTATGTGAGATGTAAATCTCTCCTCTCGGAAAGCGGAGGCGCCCTTCTTACTGCTAACAGAAGCGATAGTAAATCAAACAGATAATTACAAAATGTACACGCAATTCACGGAGTGGGGGGTGTGTGTTACATTCATCCTTCTTTCTTTTTTCAGAGAAGATGTTTACAATGCTTCACTTGTTGGAAGTTCATAATTCTTGATAACTTAAAACGAACAACTAGCAATAATACCAATATCTCTATCTCGTCAAAGCGAAGCGTAGAGATACCAGAAGTGATTAATAACAAACAAATAAATTAAAAAGGGAAAGCTCACGAAGGCACAAAGTCGTTCCGTAGCTTTATCAATGTTGGATCTGTGTGGACGTACCGTTTGCTACGTTAGAAGCACAAAGTCTTCTTAGACGCAACAATTCTTCGAACAGTGAACGATTACAAGCACAAAGTCTTGTAGATCATCCAACAAAAGTGTCAAATAGCACGAACGATTACAAGCACAAAGTCTTGTAGATCCTTCGACAAGAGTATCCAAGAGTATGAATAATTACAAGCACAAAGTCTTGTAGATTACTCAACCAGAACATGCAAGAGCAATGAATGATTACAAGCACAAAGTCTTGTAGATCATTCAACCAATGATAAACAAAAATAACAATGCAATCTAAATAATTGATGTAACACAAAGTTTACATAAACTACTTAGAGTCTTTCAGATTCTTCGAACTAATCACTACCAAATAAGATTAACTCACAAAAGTATCGAATCCAACGCAAAGTTTGGCTTGCAATCCTTTTCTTTATTAATCGAATCTCATTCACAAAGCATGAACGCAAAGTTTCACAAATTTGCTTACAAAAGGGCAGCACTTCGTTGCAAAAGGCTAAAAGATCATTTACAATGAAAATCCCTCACATTATATAGAAAGAGGGATGAGCAAAATTAGGAAAGAGATTGAGAAAATCAGGGAAAGTTAGGTGAGCCGATTTAAGGAGATCTCACCTAACTTTGACCAAAGTCAAAGTGTAATTTGTTTTGAAAATATTACATCTTTGGACTTGGTGTAATTACAATTTACAAAATGACATTCAAAATGTCGAGAAATATTTACAAGATGCATAATGGGATGCACCGGAAATGTCTAACACGGAGAATAGGGGCTGCTTTTTTGCATTGGGCGCGGAAGTCTTCAAATTTCCTCCTAGTCTCCTGCAACTTCTCATCTGGACCAACGGTGTAATCCACAATGGTGTGAATTCTTGTGATCGATCTCATGGCAGATGAGTGAACCTTTTTGCACCTGTCAAGATGCGTCTTCAGGTTGTCCAATGTGAGCCTTGTATCACAAATGATGTTCAGCGAAGCTTCTGAGAAGTCTGAATTGTCAATCAAATTCATGATGGCTTCCTTGAAGATCTGGGATATTTCTGTGGCCGGCAGGAAGATACGATTTTCTTCAAGAAGTTGACCAGGCAACTCTCTGATACTTTTGTCAAGAATGGTGCGATGCCCGTCGACGTCTTCCTGTATTTGGTGAAGATCTTCTGTGAGAGATTGAACCACTTGAATTCTGTGTTTCAGTGATTCTCTTACCTCTACAAAATTTTCTTTGTCAGGAATTACCCCAACCTCCACCAATTTGCTGAGCTTTACCTGTTTCATTTCCGACCATGATAACAGGCATTTTTCCATGTCTCTGCGCTCCTGGGAAAGTACGCTCTTTTCTTTATCAAGCTCTGTGGTGAGCTTGGCCAACATGGTAGTTTTCTCATCCGCAGCCAGAATTATCTGAGATCCATGTTCGATGATCCTTTCAACAAAATCATATAACACCCTGCTTTTGGAGGCGAATTTCTCAGCTTTCTTGACAGCTGGGTCTTCAATATTTACCACTGTCAGCGGTTGTGCATTACTTGGAGAACCGGCAAGTCTCTTTACAACAGTGGCATAATGCTCTTCCCTCTGTTTGTACATGTTACGAGCTTGCTCAACTTTATCCAGCCTTCCTGCCAAGATATCCAAAGTGACTTGCGCATCGGCTTTTGCACTTTCGTTGGTAACCTTGCCAAGCTGGATCTTTGTTACTGTGTAGTCCTCCATATTGACATCACCTTCTTGATTCGGTGGTATGCCAATTTCAGCATACTTGTGGCCAGACTTATCAACATTCAGCCTTGAGTACACTTTTGCCTTTTTCTTCCCTTTGGCTTTTGGAAGAACTATGAACTTCTGGATTTACTGTCAATTCAGTCGCCATTGCCACTTCTGAAGTTATTGTCACATCTGAACTCACCATTGGTATCGTGACAATTGGAGAAGTATTTGTCATCATTGCTCCTGTAGTTGACACATTGAGCTGATCACGCATTGACTCATTCATGAAACGATTGAATTCGTTTTCAGAAGTGATATCATACGTTGGCGAAGACAAGCTAGGAATGGACGATGGTGGGCTTGACAGTATATCAACCGTATGGATGCTTGTCACTGAAGGAGTATCAAGTGGGTTGATGCTGCAGGGATAGGGGATATCTCGACTGCAGGAATGCATGTGGTAGGGATAGGTGACGAGGGAACAGGAGGTGGAGGAGTTCTTGAATCTGGAGGGGTATGAGGAATGTTTGAAGTCACGGCGATGATGTTCTAGGAATTTCCTCAATTACATTCTCAGGAAGAGAAGTAGTTCTTTCTTGATCATGCCCGGGTTCCTGTTGATCACCCTCTTGTCTCTCCGAATCTGGTTCACCTTCAAAGTCACCTTCAGATCCTTCTTCAGAATCTTCATCAGACTCTTGCCCGCTTTCAGAAACCTCTTCGGCATCAGAGTCTGCTTCTGCTGAATCTTCATCTTCAGCGGATTGGTCGCTTGAAGTCCCCTCTTCATCGGAATCTATCTCCTCCTGAGTAGGCTTTTTACCCTTAGAGCGAGATGGATGAGATTCCGTGATTTCTGTCTCTTGGACAGCCTGGGTATCTTTCTTACCAACAATGAACTTGATCCTAGGACCTCTTCGCGAAGAAGTGGGAACGGCCGCTGATTTGTTTTTGTCGCGGAGTTCTTGCTGTTGGCGAGCTTCTGCTTCGGATTCCTCTCCTTCTGAATCTGTCCTGAAACTTTTCATTGCATGACCATGTTTATGTAACCATTCTTCTGTGTTGGCTAGGATTGGTCTCAGCCTTTCTCTCATGTTGGTAACCTCTTTCCTAGACCATTGTATTGCAGGCAACGGCCTTTTAGCAATGCCTTGCTCATCATAGACAGCGTTCATGATATCACCTGGATCCTCAAAATCCTCTGGTAGATCAGCAATACCAAGATCTCTGATTTGTTGAACTGTCAATCTGCAATAGTCCATTTTGCGAATGGCTTCTTCATCTCTGCAATCTGCCCAAATGTCTTCAAAACGGTACTTGTGTTGGTGACCTTTTTGCAACTTCTTTCTGACATCTCGGTAGTCGAAATCAAACCTATACCTGTAGGTTTTGATGGTCATGATCTGCATCTCAGCATAGACAGACTTAGCCTTTTGTGCAGTTTGGATAGTATATCGGCCGATGGTCAGTGGGAACTTGAACCCACGCTTGTGGTTGCTTCTTCGTTCTTTTTGCACTGACATCAGCTGTCTGCATGTTTCCATGAGAATCCACTTATCCGAAGGATAACGTGGTAGCATGTAGGGACAACCGGTAATAACCTACTCTCTCAAGTAAGTAAACGTTGGGAATTGGAGAAAAATACATCCAACTTTACTTACCACCTTATAAGCCTCATCGATACTCTTCTTCTCTCCAATGCTGGATCAAAGTTGAAGAGTAGAGGCGCAAAGAAAGCATCAGTGACCCGTCTGAAATGATGAAAGCTCTCCTTTAGCTCCAATTGATAGAAATATCTGTACACAGGCACCATCATCGATTCCCTTTGTAGATAGACACGGGAATTGTCTCATCACACATGCATACACGTAAGAAGTCATGTAGAACTTCAATGTAGAAGGAGCATTGATCAACTCGCTTGTATCTCTCAAGACTGGATTTGTTTGCCCGACTAATATGCACCTTCGCCTTCTTATGATCCTGATGTACTCATACATCCAATCGTGAAAGGTGGATGATTCCGCAAGCCTTTCACCTGCTTAGAAACGTGATCATATCCTTGACGTCATCTTTGAAGTCACTTCTCAGGAGTCCTTTTGGCCATCTAGAAACAGATGATCTAGGTTTTTTGAGCCATTGAGTGTTTATCAACTGTTTAGCTTTATTAGGATCAGTATCGAAGATCTCCTGTGCTTTCGACATAGAGATGTCGATATATTTCTCCATATGAGGGACCTTGAAGACAATGTCAAAGAAATCGGGGTCGAGTCTCAGAATCTCGTGCCCGGAAGAGTCGATCACACTTCTGCTTTCTCTGATGTAATGAGATGCAACTTGAAGAACAAACTCGGTATTGTGCGCAGCTGTAGGGAACATCGCCACCAAGTGGAGGTTGCTGTGTACGATTGCTCTCATTGAATCGGGAAGAGGCTTTGTCTCTGTTAGCTTTGCGAAGTCAACCAAGTCTTGATGACCAACTTCTGTATCCTTTATCTCTTCGACTTTGGAAAGCACCATAGTTGGCGGATAGACGCCTTGATATTTGTATTTCATCTTGCTTTTTGCTTTTGAAGAAGGAGGCTTCGTAGCAGTCATCAAAAAGGACTAGTACTCTGATCACTCTTGACTTGACGATCTTTAGAAGTAGACTGCAATCCGTTTAGCCAGAACAAACATCAATTGTTAGGAAACATGGGAAAGCGTGAAATGAGCACGAAGATGGAAAAGCATGGAGCGGATGACGAGGCACGCAAAACGATGCACGAATGCGGAAAAATGAGGCTCAGGAGTGCACTGGTCGAAAATAAAGCTTTTTTGGGAAAGTCTGGGAAAGGCCTGAAAAAAGTGTAAGGGCGCTAAAATTCAGCGCCCTTACATTTTTGAAAAATTGCCTTTGGTGCAAGGGCGCTAAATTTTAGCGCCCTTACATCTTACAGTGTTAGGAAAAATCTCATCTCCTGAAAATGTCCTAGCGCCAAAATTCAGCGCTCTTGCTTTGTTTTGGACAATTTCGAAATGCAGATGTAAGAGGGAAAGGCGAAAGCGCTTGTGCTTGACAAATGAAATGAAAGCTTTGGGATTTTTGGTTTGTCTTTGCAATTCGCACCATTGTCATTTTTACATTCAAAAGCTAAAAACTTCTTTCTTTCCAAGCGATAGATCTCTTCAAGGTTCGTAACAAAGCCAATGGAGAAGGCGATCAAAAACGTTAGAAAGAAAAGCACGGCGGAACATGGAGTTACAAAACTTTGCGTTGAGTTAGAAAAGGAATGAAACGGTAGAGTAGTCATGGAAAGAATGCGTAGGTTTAGAAAATGGAAATGGAAAGAAGGAATGTGCGTTGAAATGAACAACGCAAATGGAGGTAAGAAAAACGCATTCAAAATAATGAGTGAGGGTTCCATTGCGTGAGGAGAAGAAAAACGCGAATGGAAAAGAGAAGACGCGAAGGGAAACAGAAAAAATAAAAACAAAAACGCGAAGGGTTAGGATGTGAATGAAGAAAAACGCGAATGGAATGAACAAAATGCGAATGGAAAGATTAGATCATATACAAAACAAAAGGAGAAGATAGTCAAAAAGACTTACCCGAACCAAAGCGCGAAGAATGCTGAAGGAAAATGCCAAAAACTTCAAAAACGCGATTTACAGTTGAGAAGGAAACTCGCCCAGCAAGAGAGAAAAGAAGATAAAATACAAACAACTGAAATGGCGAATTCATTCACTTAAGTGAAAATGAAAATTAAAAACCTAACTCAAGTCGAGCAATAAATTTAGGCACGAAAAGTGGCACGATTGATGAAAAATGCGAAAACATGAAGAAACGTGCCAGGGCCATAAAAAAAGTTTAAGTGTTGAAGAAAAATGTAATGGTGCTAAAATTTAGCGCTATTACATTTTTGGCAATTTCACTGCATGCAGGGGCGCTAAATTTTAGCGCCCTTGCATTTCCAGACTTAGTCAATTTTGCTTCAAGGCAGGGGCGCACTTTTTCAGTGCCACTGCATTTTTTGTAATTTGCTTAGTATGAACAGTGAAACGTCGCGAAAGATCTCGTTTCGAAGGTCTTTGCGAGGCGAACAAGGGGGAACGCTCGAATTGACTATTCAAGGCTTGGGAACGCATTTCGAGGTGGCTTGAAAATCACTTCGTTATGCGTGCTTGAACTTCACGAATCCTAGGAAACGGACAAGTTTCGTAGGGGGGTTATCCGTGGAACGAGCGCTGCTAGATTCCGTGATAACATAATGCCTGGCGCATTCGACCATCAACTTAGCACACTCGACTACCGGAGGAAATCCAACAGCTTGAATTCCATTCCGCATCATCTGGCGGGCAATTGCTGTTGGCAGGAGTCCATTTAGTCCATACATCCTCTTTTTGAATTCCTCAAAGTCTACGTGTCCAAGGTTTGTATCCATGATGTTCTTCCATTTGGAGTTAATCTTTGATTCTTGTTAAACTCCTTTGCTCGCGAACTTCATCTGTGCTTTCTTCGAAGATTCTTCGGGGGTGGTCATCAACCTGCGAGAAAAGAAAATGTATTAATTTTAAAACTTTTAATTATGATTTTCTTTAAATTTTCTCCCTAATAATTCTATCTTTCAGCTTGTTGAAGGTTAGATTCGATGAAAAATCAAGCTGGAAGTAAAAACACTTAGTAAATTTTGGGTAAGGATAAATAAAGATAGAAGTAAAAAATGAAGAATTCCATCAAACTTTGGAATTATACTCTTTGGATGGCAATTCAGCTTTGAACTTCAAAAATTCTGTCTCTATTGCCGAAAAAGCATGCTATTCCTTTGAAAATTTCGATCTTCAACTCAAAGTTTTACTTCTTCCTTCATTCTTCGCCTTGAAAAATCATTCAATTTCAATATTCTATCTTTAAAAAATTCTTCCTTTGAAAAATTTTATCTCTCAAAATTTCTATCTTTCGTGAATTGGAGAGAACTTAATCTTCTCAATCGAACTTGTGAGTTGAAAATGACTTGGAAACGCCTTATAAGGTTGAGAAGTTTGATTCATTTTAGCAGTTTCTCAAGTTCATCGAACTTAGACTCTTGTTTATCAAGGCAAGTTTCTAATTTTCTCTAGGTGCCATCTTTATCTCTATCCAAAATTTTTAAGTTTATCTTTTGGAGCTCGAATTTTCCTAAGTGTTGAAAGTAATTAAAGGTTTAATATGTGAATTTTTTGTTTTTTCAACCTTTAATTTTTTAATTTATCCATGTATTTTTGTGTTTATTTTGGCAAATTCATTTAATTCCATGGATTTTATATCTTTTCCCTTCCAAGTTCGGACTTTGTAGTTTTCTTGCCATATTCTCTTCATGGTGGACTTCCAAGATTTCTTTCCACATGCTAGGTGGACTTCCTTCATGCCTTGCCATTCATCTATTCAAGTGTTGGGCGGACTTCATGTGTCTTATTCCATTCATTTTCTCCTTGTGGCAGACTTTACACTTTCTTTTCTGTCTATCTCCAAGGTGGACTTCAAAGGTTTCTTTCACTTCATCCAAGGCGGACTTTGTAAACTTCTTTCCATTCCCTTTTCTTTCTATGGTGGACTTGGAGAATTTCTTTCCATGTCCAAGATGCAAGGTAGGGCAGACTTTGAAAATGTTTTGCCAACTCCACATTAGGCTGGGCAGACTTCAAGTCCTCTTTGCCAAGAGTAGGGCGGACTTTGGAGATGTTTTTCCACTTATCATCTCCCCAAGGTGGACTGACTTGTTGGCTTGCCATTTCCTTTTCCAAGGGTGGACTTGGCAAACTTCTTTCCATTTCCAAGGGTGGACTTCCAAGGTTCCTTTCCACTTCCATGGCGGACTTGGAAGACTTTATTCCATCTTCTTGGGCACACTTCTCTAGACTTAGGCCATTTTTCACCATGATTTCCATGCTTGTCGCCATGAATCTCTTGGCCTTTTCTTGCCTTTTGGTTGATTTTTCATTGATTTTTGCATGCTTTTCTCATGATTTTTCAGATTTTTGCTCGATTTTTGCATGCCTTTTGATTCTAAAGGTGGAAAATTTGACTTTGTTGCAAGACCTAGCACTTTCTAAAAATAGAAAAAGCAAAAAAGCAACTTTCTAAAAATAGTAAATCCCAGATTGGTCCAAAAGTGCTAAAAATGGAAAAAGCAAAAAGCAAAATCCCTAAAAAGTAGGAAGTGTCAGAATTGAGTGAAAGCACAGGCGATCCTCGTCTTCCGGGTCTTCTGAGCACTTCTATGACGTCTAAGCACAGTTTCAGGCTTGAATTCTCTACTTGGCTCAGGTGATGACTCCAAACTTTGACTTGAAACTCTCAGAGCAACAAAGCTTATGAAATTGCAACTCAAAGCTAAACGCTAAAAAAAAACCATCGAGGGTCCCCATTTGCAATGGGGTGATGTGTGAATAGGTCACAACACTACCCTCCAGAAAGACATTAAATGTGACTGGAGTTAACTTGATGCCCCTTTCCAAGTTAACTCCGGGTCCCACAGATCATGCATGTCAGATCCCAATAATTAAGGATGTCTAATTTGACTTCCATAAATTGTGGATCTCAGATCTCCACTAAATGTGGATGTCTATTTTGGAGGCACACTTTGTAATAAAGTTCACCTTTAGTTTAGTTTCAGTCAACTGAAGTAGTTTTCTAGTTGACTCTTTGTTTAGTTTTAGTTAACTGAAGTAGTTTTCCAGTTAATTGATTGCTCACCTACTTTTAGGCATAGGAATAAATCTTGCTAATTGATTGGTAAGAACTGTTTGTTAACTCAAGAAGATTTTAGGGTTTCCTACTCCTTTGAGTTCTATAAATAAGAGCCTTAGGCTCATTATTTTGTAACTTTACTTCATGGCAGCAAAACACTGAGCAATTTTTCCTTCATATTGTTTGCTTAGTATATGTTCTTGGATCGTATTTGTTGTAGTTAAGCACCAAGTATAGGTACTGTTGTGACCTTTTCACACATCGCCCCATTCAAGATGGGGACCCCCTAATTTTGCTCCGTTCCGGTCTTTTGGCTTGGGTTTTCTTCTCTCTCCCGCTCTGTCTCTTTTCTGATGTCTGCCTTTCGGGGGGTTGTGTCCGTCATTGAGCTTAAACGCGAAAATACTGACCAAGTCCAAAATTAGGGTTTCATCGTTTCTGGTCAGTCCAAGGTCGAGTAAAGTGAGAAAATTGAAAATTGAACTTAATATTGTTGTCAGCAGACATCCAGCAGGCTTCCCGCCAAGTTTCATCAGAATCTGAGGTACTTACTATTTTTAGTAAGTGTGAAATTCAAGGCAATTTGTCATCTATTTTGAGATTAGATCATCACAACATTGAGTATATCAGATACTTGCATGCAAAATTTGACGAAACCGACGACAAACACTATTTTTATGATCGCCTTAGGCACGAATTCGAGTCGCCGGATCTGAGGATTTTTCTTTGCATGTCACGCATATTCCTTACAGGTTTTAGAGACTAGCGATGATGTAACATGCAAAGCGAGGGGCATGATCGAGCACAATTGATCTTGAAATTTTTAGGGTTTGCGTGTCGAGGGGTTTCTTTTGCATGTCGGAATTGATTCTGGTGGGTTTTAAAGGGGCACTCAGCGATGGTGTGACATGCAAACAAAGATACTCTTTCGGTAAAGGGAACTTGCTATTTTTAGCGGTGTGTCGGCGGTACTTCTCAATGATTCAAAATTACAAGAAGCGATCGCGATTACTTACAAAAGCGAAGGAAAGCGAGTTCATTTGATAAGCATCGCAAAGCAAATTAGGGTTTCGGCCAGACCCACAAAAATAGGCATTAAAAGTCAAAATTTTCAAAAGCGGTGTAAACCACCGCGTCCGGCGTCCTTCGGGCTTCTCTGGCGGTGAAATTTCAAGTCGTCGAGATACTATTTATAGTAGGTATTAATAGTAGGCGGCTAAAATAGTAAAAATTGAGTGCATCGTCGTTATTCGACCCGGCGGACCGATGGTGAGGCCTCATTAAAATTCAAGTCGATCCGGGCGATGGAGCTATATCAAAACATGAGCTTACTATTTATAGTAAGCCACCTTCGGAAACAGGCTAAAAATAGCAGGTCAGCTAAAAATGGCAGTGTTGACAAGACAACAAGGTTATGAGGATGCAGTGCGCAAAATTTCAAGCCATTCCGAGCTTCAGAGATACAAATTCGGAGGACTTACTATAAATGCTTGAGGAGCCGCGATTAAGCCCTCTATTGATTGTAACCCTAGCCGTCTTTTGGGACTTGGCTAGCTATATAAAGGGGGAGTCCCCCTTATTTGTAATTCATTAGAATTAGATTAGACATTGGAATAGTAGACATTGAGAGAGCATTAGCATTAGAGCTAGATAGTGTAGCATTGTAGAGCACTTTTGCATAATTTGGAGAAGAAAGAAAGTTTTCCCTTTGAAAACTTTTGAGGAGATTGTTGTGTAACACATTTTATGATAATAGATCTTTTCATTGATGATGGAATTCGTCTTGTCATGAAATGCTAGCAAGGTTTCTTCTTCCTTTCGTATCCAAGTAGCTTAAGTTCATGCAAAGTAGCTTACTTTGGTGTGTGGTGTTTTATTGAGATAGCTTCGCTTTATTCCATACCACTAGCGGCTTGTTGATGATAAGTTCGCCTTGTGTGGTCAACTGGACATTACATTTAGTTTAACTTCGGTTGTGATTTATATGCTTATATGCGTCGTTGTGATGGTGTATGCATGTTAAGTCATAATTTGAACATCTTTCGCTATTTCCCTTGAAGATTGCACCGATTTTACTGAAGCTGTCCGACAGAGGCTAGGTGAAATCCGGTTGAAGTCTATTGAAACGAAGCCCCACATATCCTGCATTTAGAATAGAATATAAATTTCTTAGGCTTTATACCCCTTTACTTTCAGCATATTTCTGATTAGTTTTAGGAAAAGAACCACATTGCCAAATCATACACATAAGAATCCCCTTCAAATCATACATTAGCTGCTGACTGCAAGAAATCTGAACAATTACGTAAGTCCCCTCGTAAGAACACAACAATACACATCAACCAAACTGGGTCTATTCGCACTTAAGGAACCTTGGAGTTGAATGTGTGATCTATCTCGCAATCTTAGCACACGGAATACTTTGATCAAGAGAGAACAGAGTAGCCCTAAACTATTTTTGTTCTACTGTTTGGTGCGGTCATAAAAAACACATCAACAGGTACTTGGTGCTCTCTCTACTCAGATAGGTGTGTCCAATCTTTGTTCATGTGTTCTTGGTTTGATCGCCTCATGTGTCATAGTTTCTTGACACAAGTTGCTGTCCCAACTTGTATCTTTGGTGGAATATTGAGATAATAAATTAGGAGAGTTTCCATGCCTTTGATCAAAAAGTCTCAAAGTTTTATC
>VDFB02327305.1:0-21446 GCA_007258455.2 Sequoia sempervirens
AATTTGACTACTTGATAAAATAAACATTTTATACTCACATTTTCAAATTCATGAATAAAAATGTTCAAGTGTCATCCATCATTAAATGTTGACCTATCACCTAATGCAAGCATAGTTTTTTACCACCCAAATTACCCTCATAATTTTTTTACCTAGTGACCATTTGAATCCTTAAATATAGATTCTATACTATATTATGGCCTTTTCTCCATTCTCTCACTTTCTTTCAATAGTGTTTCCCACTTCTAAGACATCTAGATATTTACTTGTAATCACATTTTTTTTTAAAATTTAATGATTTAAATCTTGAGGGGTTCCATATGAAGGGTTTTAATTGAAGAGGGTTAGATTGGATCCCGTTAGATCAAACCCCCTTGGATAGAACCACCTCAGTCTTAAGTGAAACCCTCGATGGAGTCTCCTACACACCTATCAAAATACAAATAAAAAACCACTTTTATTTCACCTTTTGGGGGATCAAATGAAGTCATTTAGGAGATCCATTTTTTAACTATGTAGCCTTTTATAGCCTTTCCAAAAATATATTTTTGAATATATTTAATATAATTATTATATTTATTTTCTATGTTTTACTAAACATAAGTTTTTCATTGAACATCAAGTTCTTTGTTCTACACATGTGAAAAATAGTAAAATATTGAAAACAAATCCAAAAAATATTTGTGCATCAAGTATTGATGTCTTTTTTTTTTTAAATCGATACATACCAAACAAGTTATGTGTTACAACATACACCTATGTCCAAATTATAATTACTTTGACTTTGAAAATTAATTCAAAAAAATATATGCAACAAAAAACTATGAAAAAAAAATCATGTGCTAGATATTGTTGTTATACTTGCATATATTTTAAAAATTATAATTTTATCCTTTCTAAAAAAAAGTTATGCATTGCATGAAATAAATGCCACTTTTTTAAAAATGTTTACTAAAAGAAATAAATATATTTAAAATCTACATAGAAATCCTCACAAATCACTAGTTCACATCATCTTCAAATTCTTAACGGTTTAGCTACTATAGGTGTCAAAAAGTGACTATTTAGTTAAAAATGTTGATTTCAATGTCCTACTTTGGCCAAAATGTGGGACTCATTATTAATATATTAATATTAATATTAACTCCATAATGCACTCCAACAATCACCAACTAGATCTTCAACCTCCTACACATGCATATAGCCAATCAAAACTCTCACAATATAAAAATATAACTTGGATTGAACTATCCACATCAACAAGCAACCAACTATATTGCTTCCTTCTCACATTTGAGGCCTATTATTTGAACTAGTTAACACTCTCTAACTCTACTAGCAATCTCCTTATACTTCTCCATCACTATATTGACATTTTCTATTAGTTTCATGACATCTTAACACATCATCCAAATACTCTCCCTATTTTTCTTTTTTTATGCATGAAACAATAGAAAATATTTGACATCTTCATGAAAATCTATCACCTACAACATCTCCTACAAATGATGTTATAGTTGTAGGTAGCTGAGTGTAGGATCATGATGGGCCAAATTGTGGAAATAGATAAAAAAAATTGTCTTTACTTAGCCAAAATCCTAAAATGAATATTTGACTTTTTGTATGGGTCTAATAAAAAGTTAAATTTTGAATGGTAATACCAATTTAAACACATGGATAAATCTATTAGTAAGGGATATCCACTCTCACAAAATGGATATTTGTTTCGTAGTTCCCAATTCTTTTGGGCCTTTTTGGGGGTTTTAGGTAGCATATATATTCATTACCTAAATCACAAAATGCAATTCCAAGTAATAGATATTTTTTCTATTTAACACTTCTAGATTACAAATGTCTATTATCTAAAAATGGATATCCATTATCTAAAAAAAATATGTGGTATTTCTAACAAAAATTGGTTCCTTTCTTTTTTTCCTCGAATGCATTGAATTTGAAAATGGGAATGTTAAGCCTAAATTTCCAATCAATTCAACATGTTTAGAGGTTTCATCTTCTTTTCATAATTTCACCCTTCATGCATACAACTTTTTTTTTATCTAAATTTGATGAAACAAGAAGGGTTTGTTTAGGAAATTGTCAACATTCTTAAAATATAAGATATGCTTGATTAAAAATTTAATAGGTGATTATTAATAATTTTTTGCATATCAATCTTCTAAATGCCTACCCAAAACTTTTATATTAATATATTTATAGGTGAAAAACACCTTTTATAAAAAATAAAAGTCTACATATAATATGTTTGAAGTCCTTATTGATATACTGATTAAAAAGAATCCATAACTTTCAAACTGTTTCACCATTTTCAAATTCAAAAGATGTGGTACACATTATGCTTCACTACCTATAGGTTAAAAAATTGAATTTCATATTCTTTGACCAAGTTAGCATGGCCAAAAAATTATTGTTAAATACTTTTAGAAAGTGATAGTAAAAAAATCATAACAAATTATTTACTTACAACTTTTTAAAATATGTCATATCTAAACATGCCTATCCTTTAGTTATATTTAAAGATTCATTTTTTAATTTTTTCTCATACTTTGAGTTGGTCAAAAGGACACCTACTTTTTTTTGTTGAAAATTTTAGCAGTATTTCATTGAAATTTCTAATTTTCACCAAGTACTTAAAAAATGTAGTAGCCTATAAACTAAATTCAATTGTCTACAAATTATATTCCCACATATTTTAAAAATTGTGCAGATAACCCATTCAAATTTTTATGTGAAGTTGAATAAATTTATTTTTTAAATTTTTTATTATGGCCATCATGATCTTTCCCTCACCCAAGAAATCATCCTAGTTATTGTAAGTGCACTTACACAACCCTCCTAGTTGTTGCAAATACCCACCTTTCTTTATTCTATATTTTCCTATTGATCCAAGTGAGTCAATGCCCATTTCTATTATTGTAAGTCCTCTAGCTAGTGGTTTCATGTGGTAACCCCTTTTTTATAAGTACATCCTACACTATCACAACAATATTTATAGTGGCTACAAGTGAAAACTTACCAAATTGACTAGTCCTAAACCTCTAGTCCTCATGACTTCCAAAATATAGGATGCTACTACATCTTATTACTATTATTATATAGATTTATGTTTAAGTTACTCACAAGGAGGCTAACCACGATATATTCCCTTTGATCTAATCACCTTGTATGATATCCATACAAAATTTGACTTGCAAGTGATTTGTGGAAGAATTTAGGAAAATTAGACCATTAGGATAGTTATATTAAATAATCAAGACCTCAAGACAAATAAAGTTTGATTTTTCTTGGAATGTTTGAGTTGGAATAATTGCATCCCTACCTAGTACTTAAACATTTCCATAGGGTTAGTAAAAAAAAATCTCTACCTTAATATCAACACATTTTCTTCTACTATAATATTAGTCCTTCAACTACCAAATTCACCAAGGTTCTTTCTAACACATCCACAAGCTCATTGTCTAATTTCCATTATTTTTCTACAAAATCTAAAGTTTTAATTTTCTAATTTCCTCTCTTCTACTTACATGCAATTTCATTAATTTATACTAGGTTTTTATAGAAAATCACTAATAATTTACTTGTTTTTATCATTACAAACATTTTGAAATCAATGGATCTAGCATTTGTAATGCAATGATTATCAAATATAAAGGTTTGCACAAATTTTAAGGTAGAATACAAAAATAGTGCCCCTACCCTAGTATTGGTGCATTTGTTCTTCCTCAATCAAGCCCATAATTTTACCAAGAGATCTATTTCAACATTTTATTTATCATAAATGTATTGCTTATCCCATGTTCATTTGTACCATTTAATTTTTAGAGTTCTATCTCTAATCCTAATTTGAACTTTGGTTTTTTCTATTTCCCAAATTTTGTTTCAAAATTTATGTTTTTCTCATTTTATCAACCCCACCTCTCATGTGAGTAGATTAGATCAAATTTAGGTTCATTTACGCACTTTAGAAATATTTGTTCGATCTAACTTAACACACTCTTAAGAAACAAAATTATATTTTTCTATCTTTTATATAAAAAATAAATGGATTCACTTTTATGAATCTAGACAAATTAAATCAAACAAAATAATTAATTAAGATCAACCTAGATTTACGTTAGTTGAGTCAATAAATAGGAAACAGGTATTTAGAAATTAAATGAGGGATACGACACTTAGCTTTGGAAACTATGGAGAAGAATGAATTTTGGTGTCGTGTATAATTTATTCATTCAAGTATTGAAAAATGCATGTCCTTGGTAGACTCATTTTCTTGAAGTCAAAAGAAACTAATAATTCCTTGTGGGTTGAATTCAAATCCATTGAGATCAAACTTGAGCTCTATAGGAATTGTCTAATGTGTGAGATTAAATTATAACCCACAAGATTGATTTGGTGGACAATCGACTTCTAAAATGTGTTTCACCTTAATTCTCCAATATCTAAGTGTGCACAAAGATGATTGCATTTATGGAATACCTTTGGATATATTGCTAGAATAGTAAGCTTGAGTTCTCCTAGGTCAACCCTCTTGACATATTATCTTTACACCTTAAATGAATATTCAAAGACAAAACTCTCAAACAAGCATGTTTTAAATTTGATTTTTGATGTGGATTATAATTATTTTGTGCTCCAAATCAAAATGCTCCTATAATGACTTGCTCTATATAATCACCTACGTGAATTAATTGCATATTAAATGTCTTTATACACCAAGACATATCAATAAGTCATACAATGTGCATTGAATCAATTCATAATGATTAATGA
The DNA here is from genome assembly GCA_007258455.2 of Sequoia sempervirens. Lineage (NCBI taxonomy): Eukaryota > Viridiplantae > Streptophyta > Pinopsida > Cupressales > Cupressaceae > Sequoia > Sequoia sempervirens. The sequence continues at coordinate 4,789 of VDFB02327305.1, forward strand.
AAAAGTGTAGAATTTTAATGATTAATGAAAAAGTATAGAATTTTAATGATTAATGAAAAAGTGTAGAATTCCAATTTTGAGATCTATCATACGATCATCACATCACGATTGTACCTACATGTTACAAGATTAATTTGACACAAAAGAATAAAAATAAGATGAAGATTAATTATATGAATATATGTGATGATAAGTGCGATAATAAATAATAAAGACAAACATATAAAAATAAAATAAATAAAAATAAATGTACATAAAATATATAACTGATCAATATAATCACTCCATCACGATGAACCAAAAGCAAATGGGAAATGGGAATTGCCATGGGTATGCGAATCGCACTATTACAAAAAAAAATAAAAAATGTTCGTTTATTTTCTTACCTTGGATTCTGTTCAATTTTTTGTCAGTCTTCCCAAAACTATTATAAAATATAGCGCAGAAATTCAACTCCCTTTTGTCGCTGCTCTGCATGACCATATTCCAATTGTAGCCTGGCATCTTTTCTGCAGTTCGATATTCTATATTAAAACATCACAAAAATTCTATCAGCATGGTATTTGGAGATCTTATGTTGATCAGCTTAGTTTCAATCCCTCCAGATCAGTGCCTCATCTGCCAATAGTTGGTGTTACCAAGCGTCAAGTTATATACATCATTGAAAGGCCCAAAATTCGTGGGTGTTAGTTTGCCATGGAGAAAATACAACACAAGTTTGTTAATGTTGGAGAGCTCAAACTACATGTTGCAGAGATTGGATCAGGTGTTTCTCATCTTCCATATAAGCGTTCTTCCACCTTAGGGTTTTAACTTTTTTGTTTAGCACTGTACAAACTTTGCCTCAGAGAGATATTGATTATGTTTGAATACAGGTCCAGATGTGCTGCTGCTGCATGGATTTCCCGAAATCTGGTATTCATGGCGTCATCAGATGATTGCATTGGCAGATGCAGGATTTCATGCAATTGCTCCAGACTTCAGAGGCTATGGACTCTCTGATCAGCCTTCTCAAATAGAGAATGCCAGCTTTGTGGATCTGGTGGAAGACCTGGCAAATCTTGTGGATACCTTTGGTATTGAGAAAGTATGTAGCCAAAAAACTATTTTATTAATTTAAATCCACTTGAGATATGGAATTTCATCTCATATCCCTAATATCTATTCCATGAATTTACAGGTATTTGTTGTTGGTAAGGATTTTGGAGCAGGGGTTGCATATTATTTCTACCTACTTCACCCTGATCGAGTGAGAGGCATTGTAACATTGGGTGTACCTTATATTAGGCCTGGTCCAAAAGCCATTCACTTGGATTCCTTTCCTGAAGGCTTTTATATAAGACGTTGGCAGGTTTCTGTCTATTTTTCTTCTTGTGTTAATTAAAATTAATTGGGCAGGATGTTAGCAGATTGCTTTCTAATGGACCTTTTCCTCATGTAGGAGCCTGGAAGAGGTTTGGCAGATTTTGGGCGTTTCGATGCAAAAGCTGTGGTAAGGAATATATATACACTTTTCTCTGGAAGTGACCTGCCCGTGGCAGAAGAGGGTAAAGAGATTATGGATCTGTATGATCCTTCAATTCCATTGCCACCTTGGTTTACTGAGGCTGACCTCAAAATGTACTCAGACCTCTTTGAGAAATCAGGATTTGCTTACCCTCTGCAACTTTCATACGTTGGCATTTCCAGGTATTGCTAGAAAAATACCCCTTTTTAATTTAAATATTTCAGCATTCTGAATCACCCAATAAGGATTCCCTGTCATTCGTAATTGTATGGGCAATTTTCATTTATAGGAACTGGGGCAAACTGGAGGAGATTACAGACTATACTATTAAAAGTCCCAGCTTTGTGATCATGGGTACCAAAGACTACATTCTAAAATTTCCTGGAATGGAGTATTACATCAATAGTGAGATGCTCAAGTCCGACGTCCCTGATCTGGAGATCAAATTCTTGTCGGAGGGAAGCCACTTTGTTCAAGAACAATTACCTCAGGAGGTGAATAAGCTCCTAATTGACTTCCTCAATCAACAGTTGCAATGCTAAAAACAGTGCAAAATTTAACATGAGCACTAATGGTCATAGCAATAAAAGTTTGATGGGATCATGGAAAGTTCAGGGAGAAGATGTAGTAGTAGAGTATGTTTCAATAGTTGTGATAGAATTTGTTGATTGAATAGTTGTAACTTTAAAACTGTTAATAGTTCATCATGAGTATTCATAATTGAATGAAATGTATTTCATAAATCTAAAAAGTAGCAAATCATATGATTTCATAATAGCATATCTATAAAACATGACATAATGCACAACTATCAGTCTACATTTTTTTGGGGGTTTTTTTTGGATACCTTAACATGCTGGTGTGGCATCATATTTGATGATGTGACCCTGGTTATGATAGAATCTGTTGATATAATAGTTGTAACATTAAAATTGTTATTGTTCATCATGAGTATTCATAATGGAATGAAATGTATTCCATAAATTTAAAAAGCAGTAAATCGAATGATTTCAGAATAGCACATCAATAAAACATGACATAATGCACAATTATCAGTCCACATTTTTTGGGGGTCTTTTTTGGACACCTTAGCATGGTGGTGTGGCATCATATTTGATGATGTGACTCTGGTTGTGATAGAATTTGTTGATTGAATAGTTGTAACATCAAAATTGTTATTGTTCATTATGAGTATTCATATAATGGAATGAAATGTATTCCATAAATTTAAAAAGCAGTAAATCATATGATTTCACAATAGCACATCAATAAAACATGACATAATGCACATCTATCAGTACATTTTTCTGAGGGTCTTTTTTAACACCTTAACATGTTGGTGTGGTGTCATATTTGATGATGTGACCCAACAACTTTAGTCATAAATAAAGACCTTACCAGATGACCGCTGAAAAAATTGAAAGTGGTTTGAAATAGATATGTTTTTAAGAGGCACAAAATTAAGGTGGTCAATTGCGTTAGAAAATGGGGTTATGTAGGGGTTTTAACTCCCTCCAAGCCCTTTGAATGGTGCATTTTTTGTCATCGGGGCTCACTGGTTGGTTTTGGAGGATGGTTCCAATCCTGTTTCCCTTAGCATTTTTAGAACAGAAGCTATTGAGGGTCTTCGACTGAGTAAGGGGGATAGTGATGCTTCCCATCGAAGTTTGCCACCTGTGTTTTTGATGCAGGGGAGTCTAAACTCCATTTGTTCGAAACGCTTGTTGTACATTGGGCACCAGGACAATGTGCCAATGGTTCTGCAGATTTATGCTTGGGTGCTGTGCAGGAGGGAAATAATTTGTTGCTCTCAATTCCTGATGTTGTTTGTGGTGGACACTACTGGTATTTGCCCGGGTGCTAGACAGAATGTGAAAAAGTCTTGGGCTGATGTTATTTCAGTAAAAGGTTTGGATCCTGCTCTTTCTCCGTTGATAGATGGTCCGAGTCTTCAGCTCTCTGTCCTAGACTATTGTTGATAGCTCTGCAACCATGTTCAGTAATTCACTTGTAGGGAAAGTTTTTGGAACCCAGCCAAATATAGATGTTTTCAGAAAGTGGGCACAACGTAAATGGAAACCTAGGGGACATGATTGTGGGATTTTCTTAATATTGAATAAAGCAGATTACAATAATAAAATTTAAAAGTAGTTCATAAAATTTAAAAGTAGTTCATAAAGGAGCTGGGCATGAAAAGAGAAAACCACTACAACAAAACAATAATCAGGCCTAGAGATTGTGGCTTTGCCATGGGCTTCTTTCTGATCTTCACGAAACATAAGTGCATGGATCCTATTAGATGGCTGATGGGTTCTCAGTAAGAATGGTTTATTCCTCCAAAGATGGATGCTTTGTTTTGATCCCAAGGTAGAATGGATCAATAACATTTTGTGGTTTGGGTTAGACTTATCGGGCTATCACTGGAGTTATGGGATGAGGAGGTCTTTGATAGACATAAGTAACTCTTTTGAGTAATTTATTGAAATGGAAGAGGTCATCAAATTTAGAAAACAGTTATTGTCTGTAAGATTATACACTTCTATGGATATTGAGAGGGTGCCTCCTTTTGGATTATATTTTCCTCCGAATCATGTAAATGCGTACAATACATAGTCTTTGAGAATTCTTTCACTTTTTCTAATTATTTCCTCAAAGTGGGTCATGGAAAGGTGGATTGTTTGAGCAACAAGCGAAAGTTATCTTTTTGGAGGAAAAAGGAATTAGCTATGCCTTCCCAACCTCTCAATAGTGAGGTGGAGATGCTTTTGAAAAGCTTTAAAGGAATGTTATAGGGGAAAGGATTTTCCAGATTGTAAGCCCAAGTGATCTCCCCTCTAGTTATGTTGCAAAGGTCTCTCCGTTCCTCCACCGCCCCTTCCCCCCCGCTCCCGACCCCCTCCTGAACCTTTTGTTTATGAGGTGTTGATGTCAAGAGAAAAGACTTGATTCAAATTCAAGAGTAGCTTTAAAAAATGGAGTTTCCCTAGAAAGATCTGTGTACCAAGGAGATGGTTGAGGCTAGCAAATGCTCCTTGAAGTGGCGTGGTTTCAAACTGTGTTAAATTGGTTCTTCTCTTATGGTCCTTGGGTAGTTAGCCTAGTTTTTTTTTGTTTTTCTTTTAACACCTTTGTTGTTTTTTTTTATGTATTTCAACCTTAGTGTTGTTATCTTCATGTTGTTGAGCTTTGTTGCTTCATTGTGCTTCATCATTTTATATTTCTTTCTTTGTAAAAGTGTTTGGGCCCTTTCAAAAACCCACCTTTATCAATAACAAGAAAATAAATAATATCTTGATCAATGCAATATGGAGAGAGAGAATGTGAACAAAGCCTTCATTAACTAACATATCATCCTTATTTGGAGAGTCTTACATTGTAAATTTTGAGGACACTGTTGAGGAAATTCATATTTTATTTTTTGTTTCTTTGATGGAATTGCATCACTATCATCTTCTTTAGATGTACTTATTCTTCACTCTACTATTCCTTTGTCACCATTAGATTATTTTTTCGAGACCATTGAGAAATATTCAAATACATCATCTTGTGCTTCATCATTTTCTTGGATCATGTGTCTATAATTTAGAGACATTCATCCTTCTTATATATTCCTATTTGGAATGGAAGATGTCTTGCACACATCTATGGTTTCATGTGTTCTAAGTTAGAGAAATGGTGTTCAATAATTGTGGGTCATCTTAAACATCTAATTTTGAGCATCTACTACTAGCACTATAGGAGGCATTCTAAGAGGAGGCTGCATGGGTTTTATTCTCATTTCAATTTTTTGAGGGAGCATTTCCTCATACGGGGCTCTTTCCTTCTCATGCTTTTGGGGGCTCATATAGACCTTCGCTCTTTCCTCTCCTATAGAGGGGAATACTTTTGTGTTTTTTCTTATATAAGTATCCTTGGGTCTCAAGATAAGTCCTTTCTTCTTCACTTGTACATTTTTCATGCATCTATTATCTTTTGGAGAGGAGTTTTATTTCCCATTGGGTTTTATCCTTTTCTTCAATTATGAGATATATGTACATCCATACCTAACATGATCTAGTAGTTGGATCCCATCATAATTGCATTTATTTCTACCTAATTTTGAGCTAGGGGAGGGGCGGGAAGGTTCTAGTGTAAATAGTGGCATTATTAAATTAGTGAGATTTTAGCTTACATAGGAGATTCCTATTCACACTTGTTAAGTCTCCATTTTGTATCTCATTGCATATGGTTGAGACACATGTAGTCACCTTTTGAGACACCTAACCTATGTGCATATGACACCTTTATCACACATTTCCAATGTACATGACACATCATGAACACACATCCTACACTCATGGAGATGGTTGGAGTCCTCAAGCACCTTCTCATCTCACCACTTTTCTATATAATCAAAGGGATTGTATGTAATCATACAGATTTTTTTATTGCACACATATTGTATGAATATCATTATATTTTTTACATTATCAAAAATCTCTTGTAAAAGTTTTATCATTATTTTTTAGGATCTATTATATTGTGAGGATATCACAATTGATTTCAACAAGGAAAACATCCCCAAGAATAGCTTTGGGGATGTTAATGTCAACCAATATACAACCATAGGTAGTGTGGCCAAAGTTTGAAGAGGTTGAATAATATTTAGAAATTGAATGACATCATTATATGTAGGTTTAAGACAATGGTCACCTAGAAATGAATAGATATATTAACTAATATGTCAAAACTAGAATGATATAGATGGATTCAATAAGAGGGTTGAAGGATGGGAACCGAGTCTTGAGTGAAAGTGAATATTGATCCCACATCCAAATCTTGACATCCAACACTACCTCCCTATCTTGAACAAATTTATGTCGTGATAAAAAGCTTCCTAGCACAAGGATATAGCTCAACTATATTATTTATGAGAGGCCTTTAGGAATCCAAAACTCACTAATGCAAGTTAGAAAGAGAGGGTCATAAATAATTGAGTTTGTAGATTAGTCCACTATTGGCATAATATTTGTAGGAGTTAATGATGAACTCCTCAACACCCTAGGATCACCTGCAAGACAACAATAACTTCCACAAGAGAGAAATGGTACAAATATCATGCTATGATTATGGATGCAAGATTGCAAGATTGAATATCTAATGTACATATGATGCTTTGCTTATAAAGGTAGGTTGTGAGATAGGATTAGACAAGATCTTGACATGTGTCTTAATCTTGTACAATGAGAAAACTACCTCAACGTATATTAAATGACTTAGGACACAAGCATTAAATGCCAAAAAATAAGATAAGATCTAGTGGCAACTAACACTATCTAGAAATATTCCCTCCTAGGACCTAAGTAAACAAGTAAATATGACCCACTAATGATTAGATAGCTAAAACACCTATTTACAACAACACCCCCCCCCCTCCCCTCTCTTAAGTACAACTTAGGGAATATTGTTATGAAAATATACAAAGATGGGTCTTGACTATGAGGTGATGTTAGGTACCCATGTACATATGTAAGTCTGATCTCTCACAAATGAGAAAAGGGAAAACCCAGTAGGGAAAAACTCCCCACCCAAAGGAAAAGATACAATTATGCTCTAGTTGAAGGAATGAGATACAAACAAAGAGCCATGTGAGGGAAAAGAGGCCCCATAAGAGAGATGAAGAGAGACCATGCAACCCCTCATGAAATAACTTTCTATAAAGAAACACTGGAAGCACAATGGTGGAGTAAATCTACAACCTTATTTCGAGCAACAAAGGAAAAATGAGTCTAATTCTAGAAACCCTAGAATCTCTTTGAAACATTTCCAAAGTCCTTGATGAGAAAAATATCCTAATGCTAGGAACATTTGGAACACTCTGGAGTATGGAGCAACCTTTCAATCTGAATGAGCAACAAGAGATAGAGACAATGGTCTATAGCTAAAATGAAATGAAATGATCAAAATTGTGCCTTCCCAAAGTCACAATATGCCCAAGTGATCAAGCTGGGAATGTGAATACACATAGATCTTAATAAAAGAAGATACTTGGGGTTGAACCTAAAAGTGCATGGTTGGCATGATGAGGCTCTTCAATACTTGCTTTCAATGCTCTGAGAATCCACAACAATTAGAGATTGTGGAAAAAGTTTGTGAGCTCAGGGAGCCAAAATGAAGATTGAGCTTCAAGCAATAAATTCCACCAAACAATATTTTTTTGGAAAATAACCTACACCACTATAAAATTCAAAAAGCCATCTTTCTAACAATATCTTGTTTTCAAAAAATGCCTCCTAGATTGAAAATTATGGAATTTTGAAAATTGCTTGATTCAGACATTAGGGGGAAAATTTGGGCCCTTGGGCATTAAGCCCCCTAGCACCCATAGTATTGGGCACATTAAAAATTATTTTTTTAAAACTTGGATGACTACAAGCAACAATGATGCTACGGGGCAAAGTGGTCAAGGACGTGGTGCGGGCTTTTAGCCCCTTGGTAGCTAAAATCTTACAGATTGTTAGCCCTAACCAAATATATTGTCGATCAATTTAAAAATAATTTTATTAATAAACCCAACTAATCTGTACCAACTATGATAGACAGAGTTACATAGTACAAAATTGATGCTTTCTGAAGTACAAATCCATAGATAGAGAATATGCCATGTACGATGTCACAAATATTTTTCTTGGTATGACTGTAGACCTATGATTGGTATAAACTATTGTTATGAAATAAATTTCACAATAGAAGAATATGATATGAAGTATGCTGCAAATACTTGATAATAATTGAGAATAACAAGCCACTGCAAGGGGGAAAACCTCCAAATATCTCTAATGAGAACACACTTCACACTTGATGATGAAATAAGACTCACAACCTCCTATATATATATAATGCCTGGGATATCACCTAGGCTTAGATACCCTATATAAGACCTAGGCCGACCCAACCAATTAAATAATAATATAATAATGATAGCATGGCTTAATTAGAGGAGTTAAATGGCCATGAAGCTGACTTCTTCATAAGCAAAATGTACCAATATTAGGTATGCCCTTCTTAAAGAAGCATTGTCCTCAATGCTATCAAATGGATTCTTTTGATGAACTCCTCATCCTCCCAAGTGGCATCTTCAATTGGTAAATTCTTCCATTGGATGAGATACTCGGTGAGAGTTCTATTTCTCAGCTTTTTTGTGTGTTTTTGACGAATGCACTCTAGTTCCAAAATGATTCTTCCTTCTTCATCGAGCTCTGGTAGTGTTGTTTGAGTTGGAATATTATGCCCAATTACCTTCTTCAAACAAAAAACATGAAAAACTGGATGTATCTTTGTTGTTGGTGGCAACTCTAGCTTGTAGGAAACACTACCAATCTTTTGCATGATTTGGTATGGCCCATAATACCTTGGAGATAACTTATTATTCTTTTTTTTTGCTTCAATGAGATTTGCTTATAAGGCTACAATTTCAAGAAGACCCAATCCCCAACTTCAAAACTTCTTTCACTATGATGTTGGTCTGCCTATTGTTTCATTCGATTTTGTGTCATGGCTAAATTATCCTTGAGTCCTGAAAGTACCTGTTGTTGATGAAGCAAGTGGTCCTCTACTGCCTGAACTCTTGGTGACACCTTTATTGATGAAGTGATGGAAGGAGGATGATACCCATAAAGTGCCAAAAATGGAGACATTCTTGACGAGCTATGAAAAGAAGTGTTATACCACCATTCTACAGAGTGGTAGCCAATCTACCATTGATATTGTTTCTCTCAAGAGTGAAAAATGTAGATATCCTTCCAAACTACTTATTAACAACCTTATTTTCCATTTGATTAGGGATGATATGAAGAGCTATGAGCCAATTGAGTACCCAAACATGAGATAGAAATCTTTCCAAAGTGACTGGTGAATATAGGATCCATGATCACTAACAATAACATGGAGGTGTACCATGTAGCTTTTGGATATTCCCCAAAATGTTTTTCCTTGTACTTGTTGTAAAGGATGTAATAATGTAATTAAATGTGCATATTTAGTGAGGCGATCAACTTCTACCATGATGACATGATGACCTTTAGATTTGGGAAGCCACAGTGATGAAGTCCATGGATACCTCTTCTAATCTTGTTTCGGAATAGATAAAGTTTGCAAGAGACCGGTGTCTTAATTGTCTCCCCTTTATTCCTTTGACAAACCAAACATTCAACCATAGAATTTTTTTACATCACCTTTTAGCAGCCCTTCCCAAAAAATCTTGCTTGACTTCGATGATATGTCTTCAAAAATCTTGAATGACCCTGGCGGAGACTCATGTGACTCTGTGAGAATCTTGTGTGTTTAAGAATTGGAATTCTTGTAGAGATACAAGCGCTCTTTATACAAAGAGTATCTCCCTTCCAAAAAAAAATATTTGAAGTACTAGGATCACTATTTAATTGTTGGATGAGATTACTTGTTGTGACATCATTCCGCCACTTTGCTTTGGCTTCTTCCACCCAATTTGCTTGTAGAAAAGGGAGCACACAATAGATTCATCTTTCTCATATTCCTTGAAAGTGCATCTGCAACAATATTTTCTTTCCCTTTCTTATATATAATCTTAAAGTCATATCCTAACATCTTAGTGACCCATTTTTGTTGCTCTTCAGAAGATAGTCTTTGTTCCAAAAAAAATTTTAGGCTATCATGATTTTTCTTAACCTTGAAGTGTCTACCCATTAGATAAGGCCTCCATTGTTTAACTGCATGAAGGATTGCTAGCATTTCCTTCTCATAAATAGGTTTTAGCTGATTCTTACCCTTTAATTGATGACTCTCAAAAGCAATTGGTCGACCTTCTTGCATCAGAACTACTCCTATCCCATTTCCAGAAGCATCACATTCCACAATGAATTCCTTGATGAAGTCAGGAGTGGCTAGCATTGGAGTTGTACACATAGCCTCCTTCAATCTCTCAAAATCCTATATTAGAGTACTTTCGTTCAAATGAAAGAGAATCCTTCTTTAGTATAGTGGTGAGGTCTTTGCTATATGACCATAATTCTTCACAAATATTCATGAGTACCCTATCAATCCCAAGAAACCCCCTCAGTTTCTTAATGGTTTTTGGAATAGGCCATTCCATGATAGCCTTAATTTTGTTAGGGTCCATCTTTACTCCTTCATGTGAAACTATGTATCCCAAATACTCCACCTCCTTAAGACCAAAAGCACACTTGGATGGCTTAGCATAGAGTTGACGATCTTCAAGTATTTGTAATGCTTGATCCACATGTTGCAAATGTTCTTCCCTAGTCTTACTATAAATCATAATATCATCAAAGAATACTAACACAAATTTTCTCAAGAACTTCTTAAAAATGGAATTTATCAAACTTTGGAATGTAGATGGTGCATTGGTAAGAACAAATGGCATCACCAAAAATTCATAATGACCCTCATGATTCCACAATGTTGTCTTACAAATATCTTCCTCCTTAATCCGAATTTGGTGATAACCAGATCTAAGATCTAACTTGGTAAAATACATAGCTCCATTCAATTCATCTAGAAAATCATCAATGACTAGAATAGGAAACTTATCTTTAATGGTGTACATGTTGAGCACTCTATAATCTGGACACATGCACCAAGTGTCATCCTTCTTACATACCATCACCACAAGAAAGGAGTAAGCACTTTGGCTATGCCTGATAATTCCTGCCTCTAGCATCTCCTCAACAATTTTTTCTATCTCACTCTTTTGTATGTGTGGATACCTGTAAGGCCCAATGTTCAGTGGTTGACTCCCTAGAATTAACTGTATGGCATGATCATGATACCTCTTAAGAGGAAGTCCTTTAGGTATATCTCCAAGAACAGTTGAGTGACGATCAATTATAGCTTGCAAATCTGGATGAGTAGGAGCACTAGATTGAAAGACTTCTAATGAACATAGTTGGGCCACAAATCCATCCACTCTTTTCTTAAGAAACTTTTGCATTTGATGAGAGCTTACCATTTGTGGGGATTTTTCCTTCAACCCCCTTAGCTCTACTACCTTTCCTTTTGATTGAAATCTCATGAATAGTTCTTGGAAGTTCATCTCAATTGTTCCCAATGTAGTAAGCCATTGTACTCCCAAAACAATATCTACTGCACACATGGATATTGCATAAATTGGGGAATCATGTTGATAATCTCCCATGGATAATTTAATGCTATGAAACTTCCCTGAACAAATAATTGTACCACCATCTGCAATTAAAACCTGAAACTCTAGAGCTAGATATATAAAACAATTTAGATGAGTAGCTAAAATTTTGTTGATGAAATTATGAGTGCTACCTAAGTCGATCAACACTGTTACCTTCTGCTTCTTTAAGAACCCCACAACCTTGAGAGTTTGTAGAGCACTGAAACCTGAGAGTGCATGACAAGAAATGATTGGTTGAGAATCATGTGATTCCTCATTTGACTCCCTTTCATCCTCTAGTATGGGTTCCTCCTCTTCTTCCTCACTTGGACCTTCAATGTAGAATAATTCCTTTTCACTGCATTTATGCCCCCGATTGTATTTGCTATCACAATTGAAACACAACCCTTTTGCTCTTTTCTCCTCAATTTGTTGTGGAGTCAACCTAGTAGGTTGTGTTGAATATCCTTTCTCTCTTGTCACATTAACCCCTTGCTTCTTAGGAATCAAATACTTCTCCTCTACCCTATGTGCTAAGATAAAAGACTCATTTATAGAGCTAGAGATAAACATGCATACCTCATGGGTATGTGCGGGGATCATGATGGGCCAAAATTGAGTATGATGTCATTGTGGGTATGTGGTTGACGACTTTTAACCAAAATTGATGTGAAAAGGGTTTTAAAGGGGAGATTATAAATCTTTCCACCAATATTTAAATTATGCTTTACTTTGGTTTTAATAAATAATTATTATTCATTTCTATTTGGATGCGACTAAAGTCACGATTGATAGGTTGATTGAAAAAGCATCTATAGCTTTCAAAGCGATAACACATTTTTGAATCTAGAGCATGCACCACATTCTATGCTTTGCATACTAGGATTAAAATGAATTTCATAGTTTTATTAAGTTGCGGAATTAGTCCGGTTATCACGAGTTTATATTTTTTAAAAGTTGTAATAAAAAAATCATAATTAATTATTTACTTGGAAAAAATTACAAAAAAATGCATCACATCGGGACCACGGAGTCCTCTACTTATATCCTAAAAATCTTATAAAATATTATCATTTTTTCTTATGGTTAAGGTGGTCAGAGACTGATTACCTACTTATTTTTTCCACGAAATTTAAATTACTCTTGCATTGAAATTTCAAATTTTTCTCCAAAGAGTTTAAAAAAAAAACCTAGTAGTTTAGAAACTACATTCAATTTTCTACAGACTTTATTCTTACATATTTTTGAAATAATATAGATAACTTATTCAAAATTTTACGTCAAGTTGCCTAACTCTGATTTTTCTAAAGCTTTTGCCACTTAAGGGATTGTTTTTTCCATGATGATCCTGCACATACCCATGTTGAATGTGATCCTTGAGACCCCACAAGAATAAATCATTCAAGTTCTCCTCTGTAATTGTATCCACTCTCAAGGATAGATTTTGGAATTGCTAAATATAATCCTTAACTGATCCTATTTGTTGAAGTTTAGCAAGCTGGCTAAAGAAGTTGTCTGACATGCTATTGCTATATTGTGCTTGGAGTTCCTTCATAAAAATTGACCATGAGATAGTGAGCCCCTTTTTCCTTCAAAGATGAGTGCAAAGCCAATGATACCAAATGAATTGATCTAGTTCTAGATATAGGGAAGCCATCATGACCTTTTGTCCATTTGGGATTTGGTGTACTTCAAAAAAATTCTCCTTTTGGTTTATCCATGTTAGAGGATCCTTGCCATCGAACTTGGGCATATCTACCTTTGGAAATAAATTCCTAAATCCCATAGGAGTATTAAAACTTGTGTTAATGTTAGCTGACCTAGAATTTTCACCTTGGTTGCTTGAGAACTCCTTTCTTGGTTCAGTCATATAGGCGCTTAACATGTTTCGTATATCTGATATATCTCCTCTTAGGTCACACATATCCATCTTCATTGAGGAAATGTCTTCCTTGACCTTAATGATTTCCTCATTATGATTAATATCCTCTATTGTTACCCCGTCCTTATCAAGAGTCTTCTTCTGAGTGACAAGATTCTTTTTTCCCCTTGTTGTAGGCCCCGTCATGATGGGAACCAATGAATTTGAAATAAATCACACAAATGAAACTTAAATTCTCTAAAAAAATTTAGTATAACCTACTAGGTCCAAAATAACTCACCTAGAAAAAATTTCAAGAAATAAGCAGATTTGCAGCCTTGAGAGTGGTATTTGTGAAAACCTTAATTTTTCAATAAATTACTTATTTTTGTTCCAATTCCTCCAAATGTTTTACTATAATTTCCTTTAGTATGTCTTCAAAAACCCAATAAAAATAAAGCTCCAATTCAACAAGATGTGAGAGATATGCAGATTCCAAATAAATTGTGTAGAAACCCTAATTCTATAATAATTTGCTCAATTCTACTCTAATTCTTCTAAAATATGGACTGTAGCTTCTCTAATATGTTCTTAAAAAACCCTTTAAAAATTAGAATTTTTTTTTCCAAAATCTGAAACATATACTCTCTCCAAAATCGCCTCCAATATTGAGAAAAAACCTTGCCTCTATGGTGCCAAGATCATGCTCTGATACCACTTGTTATGAAATAAATTGCACAATAGAATAATATGATATGAAGTATGCTACAAATACTTGATAATAAATAAGAATAACAAGCCACTTGAGGGGGAAAACCTCCAAATATCTCTAATGAGAACACACTTCACAATATGATGATGAAAGAAGACTCACAATCTCCTATATATACCTATTTATGCCTAGGATATCACCTAGGCCAACTTAGACACCCCTATATAAGACCTAGGCCAACCCAACCAACTAAATAATAATATAATAATGATAACATGACTTAATTAGGAGTTAAGATAGCCACAAGTTGACTATTCATAACCCGATGTACACCAATATTAAGGGCGTAGCAACTATATGTTACTGCTAGGTATGCATCTATACGACCATATAAAATATGCCGACTATATGAAAATTTTGCCTGATGCTCCCAAAAATGTCAAAATTTGACAATTTGATAGTCGATCCTTAGGTTTTTGGGCCTTTTGAATGTGATGGAAGGGTCTATGTTTGGCCCAAAGTGTGCCAAAAATTATACTACCTCCAAGATTTGGAAACTATACCCTCAAATTGAAATCCTTATAGGTCAATCAAAACATAACAAAATTTGACAAAACAAAAGACAAACATGACTTTCTCTGATGCCTTGGACTCAACCACGAGGTCCTTGAAACCCATAATTGCACATAGGAAAATCTTAAAGCCAAAATAGGTCCCTCAAATCTAAGAAGAATTTTGCAACACTAAAGCTCTGATACCATGGAGGAGTTAATGTTGAACTCCTCAACACCCTAGGATCACCTACAAGACAACAATAACTTCCATAAGAGATAAATGATAGAAATATCATGTTATGGTTATGGATGTAAGATTTCCATAATGAATATATGATGTACGCATTATGGCAAGTGCTTATAAAGGCAAGTTGTGATATAGGATTAGACAAGATCTTGACATGTGTCTTAATCATATATAATGAGACAAATACCTTAACAAATATTAAATGACTCAGGACAAAATAATTAAATGTCAAAAGATAAGGTAAGATCTAGTGACAACTAACACTATCTAGAAAGATTCTCTCCTCAAACTGAAGTAAACTTAACATGTAAATAGAATCCACTAACGACTAGATAGATAAAACACCTAATTACACCAATATTTTACATTTTCAATCACATCCTATAAAAAATGAGTACACAAAAGGATTGAGAACATGAAATAGGTTATTTACTACATAAAAGAAAAAAAGAAGCATCCAAAACACATCTTAGAATGTCTTCTAATATAACTAGAAGGGACCCCCAACCCAACCGTGTTTACATAGGTCAAAGTGGAATCCTAAACCAACCTAGACACCTTCACACCACTACAACTAAGGCTAGGAGAGAATATACATTAGAAGGAAAAAATGCACCATAATAAGAAAAATAAACCATATGCCCCAAATAAATGGAAGAGAAGAGAGCTTGTCCTAGCCAAAAAAAAACCAATCTTAGAAGAAATAGGATTGTGACAACTAAATACCACACCTAGGTATGTGTAGCCAAAACACCAATGTTATGTCCAACCTGAGAATATACATGAATAGAAGAGACCACATGAAGTGGCATGCAGTTCTTGAATGAATACAATGTTAGGGTTTCAAAACATGTGGGAGAAAATCCATGATCAAATATATGTTACTATTATAATAATAAGTTTTAGTTTCATTGGGTTTTTGTAAGCTTTATGATGTTATATTTTATTTTTTGTGGGCACTCTATAGGTGAAGTCACTCATAAGCATCAATATTCTTCTTCTTACTAGAAAAAGTAGTTGTAGAATATTGGGTTCCTTTTTAGATAAGTAATAAATGCAATGCATAAACATTTATATCAACACAATTTTGAGAGGAAAACACTACTTAAATTATTAGATGTGTAAATGTAGCTTTTTCTATGGTGTGAAGGTCATTGGCCTTATATTTACTTAAAATTTAAGGGTGTAATTATTTTTCTATTTGAAGAAATAAATTTATGATGTTAAAATATTATTTTTATTGTTTAAATGTTATAAGAAAGAAAATAAATAAATTCTCCGTAAGGCTTGCAAATTTGGATATTTCTATACATATATAATCTTGTGTTGAATTATTAAATAGTTGAATATCATATCATGCTATTTATTTACAATTACCTTTTACACTCACTTTCATTAAAAGGTTTTCATATTGTGGAAAACTCACAATTATTTTTTTTCTCTTCATTTTTCTTAGTTTCTTTGTCCTATAAAACAATATCTACAATTTTATCAATTTTGTAGGACAAAGCACATAGAAAAGACCTCGATTAAGTAAGAGAACAATTTAATAAACTACCATGGAAATTATTGTTTTTTTGTAACTAAGTGTAATGTCCCTTGCTAAAAATATATATAT
>VDFB02327306.1:0-23685 GCA_007258455.2 Sequoia sempervirens
GATAGAAAAGCTAAAGGTCTCATAAGATTGTGTCTTGCAGATTCAATTCTGATTAATGTCCATGAAGAATCTACTGCAAAGAAGCTTTGGAAGAAGCTAAGTGAGATCTATCAAGAAAAATCACTTGTGAACAAGATTTTCTTGAGGAAGAAGTTGTATTCCTTGAGAATGGAAGAAGGTGGACAAATTTATGAGCATCTGGAAAGCTTTAATATGTTGGTGACTCAGTTGACCTCAGTTGGGGTGAAAATGGATGAAGAAGAAAGGTGTCAAATCCTACTATGTTCATTGATAGACTCATGGGACAACTTTGTCATGGCCATAGGGAGCACTTCTGTTGTCTTGAAGATGGAGGATGTTATTGGTTCTCTACTTTTTAAGGAGATGAGAAGGAAAGTCTCTCTGAATGCCAAAGAGGCTTTGAGTGTTTGAGGAAGACCAAAAGAAAGAGGCAAGAATGAAAAGCAGCATGGCCGTTCTAAGTCCAAGAATAAGGGGAGATCAAAATCTCCTGGTAAGTCCAAGGCAATCTGCTGGAATTGTGGCAAACCTGGACACTTCTGAAAGGACTGCAAAGAGGAGAAGAAGAAGAAGAAGAAGCAAGATTTTGATTCTGAGTCCGAGAAGGAAGATGGAGATGCTTTCATCGCAGCCTTGGCCACTCATGCAGGTGACAATGCATGGTTGATAGACTCAGGTGCATCTTTCCACATGACTCTTAATAGAAACTAGTTTAGTAAGTATGAAAATTTTGATGGTGGTAAGGTGTATTTGGGTGACAACTCTGTTCTTGATATTGTTGGTCGTGGAAGTATTCGTGTGAAATTTTTTGATGGTAGAATTAGAAGATTTGATGGTGTCTTGCATATCCCGGGATTATCAAGAAATTTGTTATATGTTAACAAACTAAGAGATGCGGGTGTGCATGTACAGTTTTCTGAAGCAGGTGTGAAAATGGTGAGAGGTGCTATGGTAATAGCAAGAGGAAGCAGATTGGGTACATTGTACTAGCTTGATGCATGCACGGTTGAGTGCAATAGTACTTCTGATCAGATTTTGAAAAGGACTACTTTGTTGGAGAAGGAGAGGGTTTCTCTTTCAACAGATGGTCGTGGTTTTTGGGTACCTAAGGGTGCTCTATCTGCCGAATCAAAGTTTCCTACAGAGAAGACCATGTTATGGCACCAAAGACTCGGCCACATAGGTGAGAAGGGTCTACGAACCTTGAAAAATAAAATCCTTGTTGATGGGTTGAATGACTGCAATCTTGAGTTTGATTTTTGTGAGCATTGTATCTATGGTAAACAAAATCATATTCAGTTTTACTCGAGTTCTCATAAGTCTTCATGTATTTTGGATCTTATCCATTCAGATGTATTTGGTCCAGTTGATGTTTCTTCTATTGGTAGATTAGTTTATTATGTTTCTTTCATTGATGATTTCAGTAGAACATGGGTTTATTTTCTTAGGAGTAAAGCTGAAGTTTTCAGTCATTTCAAAGAATTTAAAGCAATGGTTGAGTTGCAGAATGGAAAGAAGATAAAGTGTTTGAGAACTGATAATGGTGGTGAATATTGCTCTAATGATTTTGACACATTTTGTAAAGATTGTGGTATTAAAAGAGAGAAGATGACTCCATATTCTCCACAGCAGAATGGAGTTGCAGAAAGAATGAATAGGACCTTGATGGAGAAGGCTAGGAGTATGCTGAGTGGAGCTAGACTGGAACAAAAGTTCTGGGCTGAAGCTGTTGCCACTGCTTGCTACCTGATAAACAGGTCTCCTACATCAGCTCTTGTTGATAAGACACCAATGGATGCATGGTCAGGCCACAAGCCTTCACTTAGACATCTGAGAGTGTTTGGTTGCGAGGCATATGCTCAAGTGCCAAAGGAGAAGTGAACAAAATTGGACAACAAAGTTGTCAAATGTATCTTCATCGGATATAGTTATGGTGTGAAAGGATACAAGCTTTGGGATCCTGTTGCACAAAAGGTATTTTATTCCAGAAGTGTTATTTTTAGAGAAGCTAAGCCTTCTTCTATTATAGTGCAACCAGAACAGATGGAAGAAAAGAAAGATGTGATTCAACTACTTGCTACACCCGAGAAAGTTGAATAGAGGCCCTTAGAAAGACAAGATGTTGAGGAGAGCTCTACAAGTTTTGAATCATTAGAGGAAGAGGGAGAACCTGAACCTAAACCTAAACCTGAACCTGAACCTGATCTTGTTCGAAGGTCTAGTAGACAGAGGAAAGCACCAGAAAGGTATGGATATTCTCCTGATGATTGGAGGTGTATATTTGCTTTGAATGCTAATATTGATGAACCAAGATCTATAGAAGAGGCTCTTGGTATGAATGATTCAGAGTCCTAGAAAATAGCCATGGAAGAAGAGATGGCAGCTCTTAAGAAGAATGACACATGGGACCTTGTACCATTGCCTAAAGGACGGAAGCCTGTTGGTTGTAAATGGGTGTTCAAAAGGAAGATGGGTTCAAATGGAAGCATTGAGAAGTATAAAGCATGTTTGGTTGCAAAAGGTTACTCCCAGGTTGCAGGAGTTGATTATGGTGAAATTTTTTCTCTTGTAGCAAAAATGACATCCATTCGATTTTTACTTTCTATTGTAGTTGCTTATGATCTAGAGGTTGAGCAGATGGATGTGAAAACAACTTTGCTTCATGGAGATTTGGAGGAAGAAATTTATATGACACAGCCAGAGCACTTTGTGGTGAAAGGTAAAAGTCATTTGGTCTGTAAGTTGAAGAAATCCTTGTATGGTTTAAAACAAAGTCCTAGGATGTGGTACCAGAAGTTTGATACATATGTTTTGAGTTTGGGATTTGTGGGATCTAAATCTGATCACTGTATATATTACAAGTCTGATGGTGATTATTTCCTAGTTATTGCCTTATATGTTGATGACATGTTTATTGGCAAAGGAAAAGGTTTGATTGCAGAATTTAAATCTCAGCTCTCAGCAAAGTTTGAAATGAAAGATCTTGGTGCAGCAAGGCATATTCTGGGAATGGAGATTATAAGAGATAGGAAAAACAGAAATCTTTGGCTAGGCCAGAGTAAGTATGTTGGTACTATTCTGAGAAGATTCAATATGCAGGATTCCAGACCATTGAGTGTTCCTGTTACTATGGGAACAAAGCTTTCTAGCTCACAGTGTCCTAAATCCCCATTTGAGATGGAAGAGATGAGTCAAGTACCATATCAGAGTGCTGGTGGAAGTTTGATGTATGTTATGGTCTGTACAAGACCAGACATTGCCCAAGCAGTGGGAGTACTTTCCCATTACATGTCTAATCCAGGAAGAGCACATTGGGATGCAATAAAAAGAGTTTTCAGATACTTGCGGGGTACCTCAGAGTACTCTATTTGTTTCCATGGAACAAGAAACGAGCATTCCTTGGATATTCAAGGCTACTAGGCCGGTGATGTTGATAAAAGAAGATCCACTAGTGCATATGTGTTTACATTATTTGGTGGTGCAATCAGTTGGATGAGCAAGCGACAAGTTGTGGTCGCTTTGTCCACTACAGAGGCAGAGTATATGGCAGCTACTCATGCCTACAAGGAAGCCATCTGGCTAAAGAGATTGTGTTTAGATATAGAGTTCAAACAGGGTGCAGTGACAATTTATAGTGATAGTTAGAGTGCAATCTGCCTAACGAAGAACCTGACATTTCATGCCAGGACCAAGCACATTGATGTACAATATCATTTTGTGAGAGATATGGTCAAGGACGGCAAGGTGAAGCTGGAGAAGGTGGAGACTTTGGTGAATGTTGTTGATGCATTAACTAAGCCTGTGAGCACAGAGAAATTTAGATGGTGTTCAGAGTCTATGGGGCTCTCGGCCCCTAGCAATTAAGTCCATGACACTTTGGATCCCCTAACTCTTGCAAGGTGTTTGACAAGTGGGAGAATGTTGAGAATCGTGTCTCAACCTTGCAAGCTTTTTTTAGAAAATTCTAGAATTTGTTTGTGGTAGTTCTCCACATATTTATGCGTTGGAAAAAGGTGTATGAGTTCTTAAATATGTGCCTTGTCCCTATTAGAATATAGGAGGGTTGTTTTTAGAGTATAAAAAACTCATTGTATGAATTTAATGGGGGTCTAAACTAGAGGACAAAATTATGGTCGAAAATTCTATTTTAACTTGGTTGGTTTCCCATCTTGGAAGTTACAAATGACAAGTGGGTAACATGTGGCATGGTTGTTTTGCCCATGGTTTTGTAAAACCACAAATGGTTTCCAGGTTGTAAATCACTATAAAAGGAGGGTTTGGGGAGGTGTTTGAATCATCGAATTCAGTTTGCAAGACTGAGTGCTAGAAGGAGTCTCTCTGAGTCTGAGTTTGAGTTGTGGTGATGCGCTACTGTAAGAACTTGCATTGCAAGTGTATTGTAATCTTCTTGATTTGATAATACATTGTGCGGGTTTTGGAGGGTGGGGTTTTTCTCCCGGAAGGGTTTCCCCATGGTAGTTACTGTATTATGTGTTTATTGTGATATTTCATTTATGCATGTTTATTTGTCCATTAAAATCTCTGTAATAGTTAGTTGAATTTGCATAATCGTCCTCTCAAGATTAGCATAGGAAGCGATTCCGTGCACCTTTGCTTCCTTACAATTAGTTTTCAAAAAGTATATATTAAATTTGTTAATAATTAATTTTAATTTATTTATGTATTGTATATATTTGTTATATGTTAATAAATTTATTCTATTTGTTTAGGATTTATATGATATTATTTTATATAAATATTGATTGTATTGTATTTAATTTATTTTATATAAATTTTTCTAATAAATATCTATGCTTTCATAATAAATAAATAATTTTATTAAGTTTTTCATAAGTTTTAAATTATTTATGCAAAATTATTTAAAATATTTAATGAATTTTACTTTTTTGATAAAATAGAAAATATAAAAAATATATTTAAATTTGTTACTTTATCTTAAATAAATTTGCATAAATAATTTAAAAAAATCCAAATATAAAAAATTAACCCATATAAAATTATACATGAAATAATGATAAGAACTTTAATAATAAAAATATTAAAAATGTATTGAAATTTATCTTAACTATAATAATTAAACAATCAATAATAAATTTATCTTCCTCCTAAACATTTATCTTAACAAATAAATTTTAACTATAATAATGAATCAATATTAACTATAATAATGGATTAATAAATATTTATCTTAAATAGTTGATTTCAAATATCAAGTTATTCCAAAAACAATTATTATTTTATTATAAATTAATAGTTTCTATCTTTAATTTTCAATTAATAGTTTTTATCTTTAATTTTGAATTAATAGTTTTTATCTTTAATTTTGTCATAATTTTTACATTTGGGAATGAGCTTTATGAATGATATTGTAATTATTATAAATTAACATTTCTAACTTTAACTTTGCCATAATTTTTACATTTGAATGTGCAAATATTAGTTTATTAGTTGAGAAGTGGCAAAAAAAATGCCTCAAAAAAAGCAATGAAATTGAAAAATAAAAAATATTATACTCAATTCCGCATAATCTGCCTTTATCGCCTAAAATTTTTAGCCAATAATATTCAAGAAAAATAATTTTGAAAATTAGAAAAGTTAAAAAACATGCATTTAACTTTAGAAAAAACTTAAAATATAATGTATAAAAGAAAATAATTAATTTTGATTGGTTGAAATTCAAAACATTAATAACTAGTTAGGATTTTGCCGTGCCTATATTTCCTTTGGCAGAACTAATAAATTGTTTTATTTAAAAATAAAGAAGTGTCACATAGAGTAATTAAATAATTAAAAATAATTATTTAATTTAGAAGAAGTGGTTAATTAATTAAATAAATTAGCAAATCTATTTAATTAAAAGAGAGGATTTAGGAATTAGTGACATATTGAATAAATATATTAAAATATATTTATTTGATAATCATGAGGACATTAATGACAAAGATTAATTAAATAAAATGATAACTTTATTTAATTATGAGTTGACTTAGATAATTAGTGACACATTAAATAAATAGGGTCTTCTATTTTGCCCAATTATTAAATAAATAAATCATATTTATTGTCGTCACTAATTATCTAAAGTCAACTCTTAATTAAATAATGTTCTCATTTTATTTAATTAATTAGAAGAAGTGGTTAATTAATTAAATAAATTAACAAATCTATTTAATTAAAAGAGAGAATTTAGGAATTAGTGACATATTGAATAAATATATTAAAATATATTTATTTGATAATCATGAGGACATTAATGACAAAGATTAATTAAATAAAATGAGAACTTTATTTAATTAAGAGTTGACTTTAGATAATTAGTGAAGCATTAAATAAATAAGGGTCTTCTATTCTTCTTGATTATTAAATAAATAAATCATATTTATTTAATGTGTCACTAATTATCTAAAGTCAACTCTTAATTAAATAAAGTTCTCATTTTATTTAATTAATCTTTGTCATTAATGTCCTCATGATTATCGAATAAATATATTTTAATATATTTATTCAATACGTCACTAATTCCTAAATTCTCTCTTTTAATCAAATAGATTTGTTAATTTATTTAATTAATTAACCACTTCTTCTAAATTAAATAATTATTTTAATTATTTAATTTAGAAGTGGTTAATTAATTAAATAAATTAACAAATCTATTTAATTAAAAGAGAGAATTTAGGAATTAGTGACGTATTGAATAAATATATTAAAATATATTTATTCGATAATCATGAGGACATTAATGACAAAGATTAATTAAATAAAATGAGAACTTTATTTAATTAAGAGTTGACTTTAGATAATTAGTGACACATTAAATAAATATGATTTATTTATTTAATAATTGGGAAGAATAGAAGACCTTGAATTAATTAAATAATTGTGAATTATTTAACTAATAGTTGAAGATGGGTTAGGAACATAATTAAAGTGTCATAATTATGTTAGGATGAAAAGTGGTAAGAATGAAGCTCACAGGCCTAGGTCATTTTAAGGTGTCTACACCAGCCAATTAGTTCCATTTTTTGTAACTCTTCATTGATGGAAATCTCTTGAAGAACTATATGATAGATTCAAGTGCCTCTTCAAAAATAGTTCCATTTGAGATCATGAAAGAGATGGGAATCAAAATAGATAGTGCTTATGGAAAGTGTTATGCTATGGATTCTAGGGAAGTACCTATGATTGGAGTGTTTAAAGAACTTCCCTACAAACTTGCTACATTCCTAGACAAAGAATTTACTATGAGCATTACAATGGTGGACATTCGACCCAACTATGGGATGCTACTATCAAGGAAGTGGAGTGCCTCCATGGGAGACAGTATGTAGTGTGCTATATCTTATGACACATTCCCCATTGATGGTAAGGGCTTCAAATTAGTTAGGGATTCTAGAGTCCCTCACATGATAGAGTTTTCCTCTCAAGAAGATAAAATCCATTTTTTTGATACTAGAAGTAATGACTTTAGAGTGGAAGAGTTACTGGAAGAAGGCAACAAGCAACCTGCACTTCTTGAAAGAGAGATAATGAAGTTGTCAAATAATGATGAACTCTAGACAATGCACTTTGATGGGGCATGTTCAAAGGAGGGGTCAGGTGCAAGGGTAATACTTGTCTCTCCTAGTGGTAGAACTTTCAAATTTTCATTCTCCTTGTTGTTTTAGTGCACAAATAATGTGGCAAAATATAAGGCATGGTTTCTAGGGCTGAGGTTAGCCAAAAAGCATGGTATCAAGAAATTGAGAGTCATTGGTGACTTAGAGCTAGTTGTTTCCAAGGTCAGATCTAAGTATGCATCCAGGAACAAACATTTGAAACAATATAGGAATGTATTATGGGACTCAATTAAGAAGTTTGATCTTTTTGGCATAGACTAGCTAGAGAGGAAAAATATCTAAGTGGCTTATTTATTAGCCAATATCACTCTAAGGCTAAATGACATCACTTTTGCTGGCATCTACAAAGTTGATGTGAAGAAATGACCTTAAATCCCTAACAACATCCAAAACTGGCAATTCTTCAATGATAATGAAGACATACTAAGGTTTTTGGCATATGTGGACCAATATGAAGGTCAGGAGATTGAATTTGGAGTGTTTTTTGAGATTGTGGATGTGAAAGAGATGGTATTTGGTAATGAATTCATTCAATGTAAGACCAACAAGATCCCTATAGGTCTTGTGGCCTTAGAGAGGATCTTTGATGGCCTTGATAGGAGAAATACCAAACAATCATCTACACATATAAAGGACTTAGAGGAGGTAAACATAAGGACTGAGAGTGCTCCAAAGAAAGTATATGTGGGCAAGAAACTAAATCCCCAGATTAAAGCAATGTTGATTGCTTTACTAAGAAGATATACACATTTTTTTGCTTGGCGGTATGATGACCTAAAGGCATATAGAGAGGAGTTGTTTCAATATGAGATTCCTCTTAAAGTAGATGCAAAAACTTTTAGGAATAAAATAAAGGCCCATTAACCCCACCTTGGCGCTAAAAATGCAAGAAGAACTAGTGAAGCTGAGAGATGAAGGCATCATTAAGCCTATCAGAAACTCATCTTTAGTTTCTAATCTTGTGTTGATGAGGAAGAAGAATAGTGACATCAGATTATGTATGGATTTTAGAAACCTTAATGTGTCATCGTTAACATAACTATCCATTACCAAACGTGGAGGACATGTTACAAAAGGTGATTGGTTGTGAACTTCTATCAATGATGGATGGATTCTTTGGCTACAATCAAGTAAAAGTGAAGGAGTCTGAGTAGTATAAGATTTCATTTACAACTCCTTGGGGCACCTATGTATATGTAACAATGTAGTTTTTTCTAACAAATGATGGTGCTAGCTTTCAAAGAGCTATGGATGTAGCATTCTCTAATTTAATAGACATTTTCCTAGTAGTTTATTAAGATGATTTAATTGCTTACTCCAAGAAAGAGGAAGAGAATTGCATGCACTTGGAGAAAATTTTTATCAGGGCTTTGGAGTATGGGATCCCACTCAACCCTAAGAAATGCACCTTTGAGGTTACTGAAGGAAAATTTCTAGGACACATAGTGTCTAAAGGAGTGAGAATTGACCTTGAAAGAGTAGCTGCTATAGGTAAGATACAACCGCCAAAGAATGTTAAGGGCATTCAGTCATTCTTTGGACACAAATTTTGTAGTGATCACCCGCCCCATATCGAAAAGGCTGAAGAAGGGTGAGAAAGTACTATGGAGTGAGGAGATAAGTAAAGCTTTTCAAATTATTAAACAAGCTATTAAGGAGGCTCTAGTCCTTAGAACTCCTAATTTTTCTAAGCCATTATAGATTTTCTATAATGCCCTTACCCCTATAGTGTGTATCGGATTATGAGTAGTTGGATTGTGGCTACCTTAACTCATAATTAAGTCATATTATCCTTATTATATTGTTATTTAGTTAGTTAGGTCAACCTAAGGCTTATATAGGTTTATCTAACTCGACCTGTGCAATATCCTAGGCATAAATAGGTATATATAGGAGATTGTGAGTCTTATTTGAAGACCATATTGCAAATTTTGTTCTCATTGGAGATATTTGGAGGTTTTCCCCCTCGAAGTGGCTTGTTATTATCAGATATTATCAATTATTTGTAGCATATTTCATATCATATTCTTCTATTATACAAGGTATTGCATTACAAGTTAATTAATATCAATAACAACAACAACAAATATTTATCTAGAAATCAAAAATTTCTTGAAGTGCAAAAACAAAAATGGAGACAATTTGAACGATAAAATTAATAGTTTCTTATACATTTTTAGAAGAAGAGAAATAGAAAATGAATTATAATATCCAACATATTTTTGTTTCTAGGGTTCATATTTTTTCTTTAATTGAGTGTAGAGCTCCTATTTTTGTGCGTATGGTTCATATTTTTGTTTCAATTCAGTTTAGGGTTCACAATTTTGTTCTCTATTTGGCTAGATGAATCATACACTATATAAATACTTAAATTAAAAAAAACACACAAAATAAATATAAATACAAAACAAAATATAAAAAATAATTAAAAAATGGAAAAAATGCTTACCTGGGTAGGTTGATGGCTACAAAGATTGTTGTAGAAATTGAGATCTCATTCTTGTTTGTAGTCGATTCTGGTAAAGATTAACTTGCAAAGAATTAAATTTTGTATGTACTCTTACATTGGGTTTTTAATTCGTGTTTCTATGGTGCATGAATAAAGTGTCTTCCATTAGATCCTCTCTCTATATAATTGCATTACAAATGTATACAACAAATTTGGAAAAGAT
Organism: Sequoia sempervirens; assembly: GCA_007258455.2. Classification (NCBI taxonomy): domain Eukaryota; kingdom Viridiplantae; phylum Streptophyta; class Pinopsida; order Cupressales; family Cupressaceae; genus Sequoia; species Sequoia sempervirens. The sequence goes on from VDFB02327306.1 coordinate 10,331, forward strand.
CCTTATTCTTAAATACAATTATTATTAGCTCCTAAAAAAATGTATGTAGATAGGCCCATTTTGATAGCTTGCTTTTTCTCAATATCAATATGCTAAGAGGCATAACCTATGATGGTAGTAGGAGGAGAAACATATGATGTCATGACAATGAAAGAAAAGTTGAAAGAAAAACTATTTACACATTATGTTTAATTTTAAATATAAAATGATTATATCTAAACTAAATAAAATTGCTCTATAGTGAATAAAATAGCTCTTTTGTATTTAAATTAATGTAAAGACATCAATTTTTTAAAATATGTAGTAAATAAAAAAGTCTAAAGTAAAAATAAAATAACTCTTACATGAATAAAACAATAATTATATATCTTTTTTTATGTTAAATATATCTATTTGAAAGAGGTGTTTATCTACCTTAGACAACAAATTCACAATATTTATCTTTAGAATTAAATATCTCTAATCGTCTTTTAGATAGATATATTCAAAATATTTATATTAATAACATGATACTAATCTACATATAATACAAGCTTCACCTAATTGAGTTTAGGGTTCATAATTTTTTTCTCTATTTGACTGGATGAATCATACACTATATAAATACTTAAATTAAACAAAATACACAAAATAAATATAAATACAAAACAAAATATAAAAAATAGTAAAAAAATGGAAAAAGCACTTACCTGAGTAGGTTGACGGCTAAAAGGATTGTTGTAGAAATCAAGATCTCATTCGTGCTTGTAGTTGATTCTGATAAAGATTAGCCTACAAAGAATTAAATTTTTGTATGTACTCTTACCTTGGGTTTTTAATTTGTGTTTCTATGGTGCATGAATAAAGTGTCTTCCATTAGATCCTCTCTCTATATAATTGTATTATAAATGTATACAACACATTTGGAATGGATCCTTATTCTTAAATACAATTATTATTAGCTCCTAAAAAAATGTATGTAGATAGGTCCATTTGATAGCTTGCTTTTCTCAATATCAATATGCTAAGAGGCATAAGCTGTGATGGTAATAGGAGGAGAAGCATACGATGTCATGACAATGAAAGAAAAGTTGAAAGAAAAATTATTTAGAGGTTATGTTTAATTTTAAATATAAAATCATTATATCTAAACTAAATAAAATTGCTCTATAGTGAATAAAATAGCTCTTTTGTATATAAATTAATGTAAAGACATCAATTTCTTAAAATATGTAGTAAATAAAAAGTATAAAGTAAAATAAAATAACTCTTACATGAATAAAACAATAATTATATATCTTTTTTTATGTTAAATATATCTATTTGAAAGAGGTGTTTATCTACCTTAGACAACAAATTCACAATATTTATCTTTAGAATTAAATATCTCTATCCTCTTTTAGATAGATGTATTCAAAATATTTATATTAATAACATGATGCTAATCCATAATAAAGCTTCACCTAATTGAGTTTAGGGTTCATAATATTTTTCTCTATTTGACTAGATGAATCATACACTATATAAATACTTAAATTAAACAAAATACACAAAATAAATATAAATACAAAACAAAATATAAAAAATAGTAAAAATTGGAAAAAGCACTTACCCGAAGTAGGTTGACGGCTAAAAGGATTGTTGTAGAAATCAAGATCTCATTCCCTTGTAGTTGATTCTGGTAAAGATTAGCCTACAAAGAATTAAGTTTTTGTATGTACTCTTACCTTGGGTTTTTAATTTGTGTTTCTATGGTGCATGAATAAAGTGTCTTCCATTAGATCCTCTCTCTATATAATTGTATTATAAATGTATACAACACATTTGGAATGGATCCTTATTCTTAAATACAATTATTATTAGCTCCTAAAAAAATGTATGTAGATAGGTCCATTTGATAGCTTGCTTTTCTCAATATCAATATGCTAAGAGGCATAACCTGTGATGGTAATAGGAGGAGAAGCATACGATGTCATGACAATGAAAGAAAAGTTGAAAGAAAAATTATTTAGAGGTTATGTTTAATTTTAAATATAAAATCATTATATCTAAACTAAATAAAATTGCTCTATAGTGAATAAAATAGCTCTTTTGTATATAAATTAATGTAAAGACATCAATTTTTTAAAATATGTAGTAAACAAAAAAGTCTAAAGTAAAATAAAATAACTCATACATGAATAAAACAATAATTATATATATATATTTTTATCTTAAATATATCTATTTGAAAGAGGTGTTTATCTACCCTAGACAACAAATTCACAATATTTATCTTTAAAATTAAATATCTCTCATCGTCTTTTAGATAGATGTATTCAAAACATTTATATTAATAACATGATACTAATCTAGATATAATAAAAGCTTCACCTAATTGAGTTTACGGTTCATAATTTTGTTCTCTATTTGACTGGATGAATCATACACTATATAAATACTTAAATTAAACAAAATATAAAAAATAGTAAGAAAATGGAAAAAACACTTACCCCTGTAGGTTGACGGCTACAAGGATTGTTGTAGAAATCAAGATCTCATTCCTATTTGTAGTTGATTCTGATAAAGATTAGCCCACAAAGAATTAAGTTTTTGTATGTACTCTTATGTTGGGTTTTTAATGTGTTTCTATGGTGCATGAATAAAGTGTCTTCCATTAGATCCTCTCTCTATATAATTGTATTATAAATGTATACAACACATTTGGAATGGATCCTTATTCTTAAATACAATTATTATTAGCTCCTAAAAAAATGTATGTAGATAGGTCCATTTGATAGCTTGCTTTTCTCAATATCAATATGCTAAGAGGCATAACCTATGATGGTAGTAGGGGGAGAAGCATATGATGTCATGACAATGAAAGAAAAGTTGAAAGAAAAATTATTTAAAGTTATGTTTAATTTTAAATATAAAATCATTATATCTAAACTAAATAAAATTGCTCTATAGTGAATAAAATAGCTCTTTTGTATATAAATTAATGTAAAGACATCAATTTCTTAAAATATGTAGTAAATTATAAAAAAGTCTAAAGTAAAATAAAATAAGTTCTCTTACATGAATAAAACAATAATTATATATCTTTTTTGATGCTAAATATATCTATTTGAAAGAGGTGTTTATCTACCCTAGACAACAAATTCACAATATTTATCTTTAGAATTAAATATCTCTCATTGTCTTTTAGATAGATGTATTCAAAATATTTATATTAATAACATGATACTAATCTAGATATAATAAAAGCTTCACCTAATTGAGTTTAGGGTTCATAATTTGGTTCTCTATTTGACTGGATGAATAATACACTATATAAATACTTAAATTAAACAAAATATAAAAAATAGTAAGAAAATGGAAAAAACACTTACCCGTGTAGGTTGATGACTACAAGGATTGTTGTAGAAATCAAGATCTCATTCCTATTTGTAGTCGATTCTGGTAAAGATTAGCCTACAAAGAATTAAGTTTTTGTATGTACTCTTACATTGGGTTTTTAATTTGTGTTTCTATGGTGCATGAATAAAGTGTCTTCCATTAGATCCTCTCTCTATATAATTGTATTATAAATGTATACAACACATTTGGAATGGATCCTTATTCTTAAATACAATTATTATTAGCTCCTAAAAAATGTATGTAGATAGGTCCATTTGATAGCTTGCTTTTCTCAATATCAATATGCTAAGAGGCATAACCTATGATGGTAGTAGGGGGAGAAGCATACAATGTCATGACAATGAAAGAAAAGTTGAAAGAAAAACTATTTAGAGGTTATGTTTAATTTTAAATATAAAATCATTATATCTAAACTAAATAAAATTGCTCTATAGTGAATAAAATAGCTCTTTTGTATATAAATTAATGTAAAGACATCAATTTTTAAAAATATTTAGTAAATAAAAAAGTCTGAAGTAAAATAAAATAACTCTTACATGAATAAAACAATAATTATATATCTTTTTTGATGTTAAATATATCTATTTGAAAGAGGTGTTTATCTACCCTAGACAACAAATTCACAATATTTATCTTTAGAATTAAATATCTCTCATCGTCTTTTAGATAGATGTATTCAAAATATTTATATTAATAACATGATACTAATCTACATATAATAAAAGCTTCACCTAATTGAGTTTAGGGTTCATAATTTTGTTCTCTATTTGACTGGATGAATCATACACTATATAAATACTTAAATTAAACAAAATATAAAAAATAGTAAGAAAATGGAAAAAATACTTACCCGTGTAGGTTGACGGCTACAAGGATTGTTGTAGAAATCAAGATCTCATTCCTATTTGTAGTCGATTCTGGTAAAGATTAGCCTACAAAGAATTAAGTTTTTGTATGTACTCTTACGTTGGGTTTTTAATTTGTGTTTCTATGGTGCATGAATAAAGTGTCTTCCATTAGATCCTCTCTCTATATAATTGTATTATAAATGTATACAACACATTTGGAATGGATCCTTATTCTTAAATACAATTATTATTAGCTCCTAAAAAAATGTATGTAGATAGGTCCATTTGATAGCTTGCTTTTCTCAATATCAATATGCTAAGAGGCATATCCTATGATGGTAGTAGGGGGAGAAGCATACGATGTCATGACAATGAAATAAAAGTTGAAAGAAAAACTATTTAGAGGTTATGTATAATTTTAAATATAAAATCATTATATCTAAACTAAATAAAATTGCTCTATAGTGAATAAAATAGCTCTTTTGTATATAAATTAATGTAAAGACATCAATTTTTTAAAATATGTAGTAAATAAAAAAGTCTAAAGTAAAATAAAATAACTCTTACTTGAATAAAATAATAATTATATATCTTTTTTAATCTCAAATATATCTATTTGAAAGAGGTGTTTATCTACTCTAGACAACAAATTCAGAATATTTATCTATAGAATTAAATATCTCTCATCGTCTTTAAGATAGATATATTCAAAATATTTATATTAATAACATGATACTAATCTACATCTACATATAATAAAAGCTTCACCTAAATAATTTGAAGAAAAAAATTAACCTTATTGTTTATTATGAACAAAATTATTTTAAATAATTTAAACTTATTTATATCCTTCACTTTTATGTTTAATGCTCACCCATTCAACGAGGAACTCGTTACATGGTTTTACAAGCTTGTATTCCTTAAATATAATATTTTCCATTTTATTAATAACAAAATAAGAATATTTTCTAGTACGTGTCTTTTCGTTAGATTCCTCCTTGGACACAAAATTATAAATTAGCATTAAAATTGCAGAATAGTACCCTTACATGTCATAACTAGAGTTTAACGTTCCATTCACGGCTTGCATTTAAAATGTAAAGTGATTAACATGCAATCGATGGAAATTAATAGTAATGGTAACAATTATAAAAAAATATCACTACAAAAGTTAAAATTAATTTGTGCGATTATAAAATATAATAAAATAAGGAATAAGGATTATAGATATCATTAGTTGTAAAATCATAAATTGAAAAAAAATAGGTAACATTTTTAAAGAATTTTCTCTTAAGTTGTAGTAAGTTGCATTATCTTTTACTATATTTTAGTGTATTTAATGGAAGTAGTTAGGTGGATTGGGATGGATAGAGAGAGGTCTAATGTAGCAATAATAATAATGGACAAAGAAAATTTCAAGAAATTTGGAGTGTTGGAAATTGATTTGTGGGCTCACCATGTTGAAAAGATTGCAATTGAAATAAAATGTGATAGTCAAAGCAATAAGAATAAAAATGATGGAATAAACAACATGCCAACACATGAAAATATTAAATATCAACATGACAAACAAAGTAAATATCTAGAATTCTAGTATTTGGATGAAATGGTGGAGTTTATAGTTGGATGCCAAATTCAATTTATTATCATGCTTTTTGTTAAGGTGGTACCTACAAAAACTATTTTCTTTTATAAATGAACTAAGATGAATTGCTATAATAGGGGTTGGGAAATTGAAATTTAAATGGGTTTGGGTAAAGTCTATGTGTCTTGCATGTTTAAAGTTACCATACATACTTAAGAAATTTTGCAATATGACACATGAGTTATTTTTCGACAAGCTTGTTATCTTTAGGCATGAAATTTTGAGTTTCATCTTGAAGGTCCATCTCATTGACAATATTCCATGTGGATAAAATTGCATTACTTAAACCTAGCATTTTCTCCATGATATTGCAACCTAATTCAATAAAGTAATTTGGTGTAATCATATATCTCAAAAAAATTCTCTAGGCTAAGAGATCATCCTAGGGTTTGTGTTGAAGTTGACTGAAACACATGCTTGCCTAGACATAATAAATTGATTGGCCCTATATTTGAAATGGAACAACCAAAAGATTCTCTTAATTATCCTAAATATTGTTTCTTTTGTTGAAAATAGGGCCATTTGCTTCATGTTTTCCCTACAAAGAAAAATAGATTCTCTCAACCTTGTACTTCTTTCCTCCTTCCAATCTCGCTTAGTCATCCCATCCTTTTGTCTTCTCTCTCCTATATGGTTTCTTCTACATCTCCTACAAATTCTAAGTCCTCTCCTTCCACCCTATTCATCCCTCATATTCATCTTACCATTATACACCTCCTTTTTATTGTGGAAAACTCTTGTAGAATGATTAAATATTAATTCCAATAAGATCTAAGACAATTGGTGATATAGTTAATAAAATATGGAGAAATGAATTATAAACTTCTACAAAATGAACAATTTAACACATCAACTTGCAATAATTGATTACTTCTCTTAAATTAGAATGAAAATCACACTAATAGTCTATTTAGTTTATGAAGATTTCCAAAACAATAACAATGATATTATTATCAAGAAATATGATGAATCTATAGCCAATCATTCTATAGGATCCACCTTCAAATTAAAAACTATGGGATTTTAGAGAGCAACCTTAAACTTGGAAAAATAGGTAATGTATCCACTATTTGAGCAATAAATCAATGAAGCTCGATTTCAATCTATCTATAGAATTTCTCATGGCTAGTTCAATGGGTTCCATCCACTAACTAGTTATGAAAATTATGGTTTTTTCATCCTCTAATCCTCATTGATAGATGAAAGGGTGTCCAATCTATTCAGCAAAATCAATAGATAAATAAGCTTGTGTTCTCTTGAATCATGTCTTTCTTAAATGTGCAAATTTAAAATTCTTCTTCATTCCCTCCAAAAAAAACCCACACATAATCATTGGCTAACACTATTATTTTAAAATAATTAATTGTTACATAACACTTGTTGTCACCATAATATGGGTACCCAATTTGAATAGTTACAATTCCTTATGTTACTTTTGCTAATACTAAAAAAAAGGGGCTTATGAGGTGATATGGAATCTTAGGGGGAAAAAGGACATGACAATCCTCTCTTCTTAATATTACTTGCACTCAAAAAATTAAAATATGGATGCTTCAGGATGTCAACTTTTTCCTATATAGTATATTCAATTAGAAGATAGTTCCACCTCATCAAATACTTGCTATTGGTTCTATTGGAGAATGGCAATATTACAAAGCACTAATTGATAACCTTCCACATGTGAAATGATAACCATAATATGATATCTATCATATATGAAATTAAGAGTGTGTAAATACAATGATAAAACTTACATATATAGGCAAGGTAGATGAGGTGAGACATTAGGAGACAATGATTCACTGCCCCTCCAAATGTACAACACTTGCAAGCTCTCTTAATGAGTGTGAGAAACTGGAAAATATGCATGCAATAGGTGTCTCATGTAATACCCCAAGTCAACACACACACAACAAAACTTGATGGAATTTTAAAAAAAGAAATGTTGTTAACACAACAATAACATGGTGCACCTACGCAACAACATGCACACAAGTGTGAAATGTCAAAAAGGATGACACAACGATAATGGCAACACAATGACCTTTTGATTGCATAATAAAGATGGAAACAACTCGAGACTTAACAATCTGACTTAAAAGTTTGGGATAAATCCACCATGAAAAGCATATGAGAGAGAAGATGGCACCTAAATTAAAAGATACAAGAAATTTTGGATTTTACAAGACCTCACAAGAGGCTACAAGAGAGCCCTAAATGACACGACACATTAGGAGAAGGCCCTTAGGAGTAGGAAAACTACATGATAGGTCCACAACACTACCCAAGGCTACTCCAAGACACATTATTTTTAAATTGAATTGAAATATTCCTACATTCATTTTAATCCCAAATGAAATGTTTCTAAGTTCATTTTACCATTATATTGCATAAGATTAAACTATGAATGGAGATTGTAGACCTGTACAAACACAACAAACAATCACACAATTAGATCAATATGCAAGTTTAAATCCACATTCCCCATAGAATTCATTTACAATGCACAAAATAGGAAATAAATGAAGAACACAACAAAGAAAGCTATTAAATCCTATTAGAGCATGCAAACTCGCAATCCCATGGGGGAGTTGGTGCCATTGTGATGTGGAAAATGGCCCTTTCCCAATCCCTTGTAAGCTTTGTGATGCCTTGATGATGATTTGATGATTCCTTGGAGAAAATCCTGCATAACCTAGGTATGAAACTTGAAAATGGATGAATGATGAATGAGCAAAATTCAAAATCTTAATATTATGATCTTGCATGAAGTTGTGGATCCAAAATACAAAGGAATTCCTCCTATTTATAGATGAGAATGTTGGAGAATGAGGAAAAAAGGATAAATGTGAGATAAAAGACCAACCAATAACATTAAGCCACTTGTCAACATGTGAGTGGACAAAGGTGGAGCACATTTTGATGAATGTGCCAATAAATGATATTAGGTGGAATTTCAAATTTATTAAATGACATGTTGGAGGGAGAAAGAAATGACTTAAATGCCACTTGGATCAATGCACAAGGACATGTAAGAGATATTGAATGCCTTGTTGGAAGGACAAATCCACATGGAGGGATTTTCAAACTTGGAGGAATATTCCCTTTTGATGCCATTTGAGAGAAATTAGAAGATTTAATAAATCAAAAGAAATGATTTATTGAGCAAGTGGAAAAATCTAGAGGATTTAGGGGATTAAGATTAATTTAATCAAGATTTGATTAAATTAAAAGGAGATTAGTTGATTTGACCATTTTGATTTTGATTTGAGATTAATTTAAATCAAAATGAGAGGAATATGATTTAGACTTAATTAAATGAAGATTTCGATTTATTTAATTAAAGAGGGATGATGTTAGATTAAATTAAATAAAGATTGATTTAATTTAATAGAATGACCTTTGAAATTTAATTAAATAAAATGGATTATTTAATTAGATAGAGACTATAGGGTTAATTAAATAACATTGACTTATTCAATTAATAGGAGATGATGACTTAATTAGATAAAATTGATTTATTTAATTAAGAGATTAAATATGATGAATTTAATCAAAAACATACTATCTAATTAAACAATTAGTAAAGGGGATGATTTAGGATGAAGCAGTGTTAGTAATCAGGATCAAGTGTGATTGGTACACTTTCCGTGTCTACATAAACATACATAATAAGATCATGATCGTCTCCAACACCAGGTCACATAACTATACATAATTAAGCTATCCATTATTCATGTATTACAATCCATCTCAAGAAGTGTTGGGAATTAAGGTGTCTCAACCTTTGCCATAAACCTAGATTTAAAATATTATTTTAATTATGTTTATGTTATAATTTATTGCTCATATTTTAATGTTTGTCTAATATGACTTGACATGGTGATTTTTCAAAATCTTAGAAGGTGACAAGGATGTTTTGGTCCCCATAAGGCAATGTAGGTGTCCCAATTTGGGAAGAGATTTCTTCAAATATGTCAAGATATTTGATGGATTCCTATGATGATATTATGATGCATAAGATCCACAATTCATGATAGCCTAAACAAGATTTATAAGGCAACTTTGCATTGGAAATCTAGGCATCCAAGTTTAATAATAACAAGTTGTAAGAGAATCATTTATTTTTAGTTAGTTATAATGGATTTTATTACAATTGTAAGAGTTGTCGTATATGATAGATTCTATGATGGTTGTAAGGTGTGTAAGAGCATCTGTCATTATCTATTTTGAGTAAAAATGTGGGGCCTAAGTTTGGAGAAATTAATGAGGAGCCAAAGAATCTTCTACAAGTTTCATTTACATGATTGGAGGTGGTAGAAAAATGTGCCAAGTGGATTTGGATGACCATCTCTTGTATCTTCCTCTAGAATCTACCTTCATACTTGTATTCTCTATATATTGGATGTCTTGGAGTGCGTTATAAAAAGTTATAATTTTAAAGTATCATTATGATGTTGGAATAGCTCTAGAATTCAACATTTGTATACTCCTAGAAAAAATTGCAGTGGAAGTGTGGTGTAATCATCGTTGATTAGATAATATATTATGCAGGTTTTAGAGTGTGGGGTTTTTATCTTGAACTTGGGTTTTACCCATGTATATCTTTTTTTGTGAGCTTCTCATACATGCATGTGATGTTATTTTAATAATCTCTCTATTGTACATCTCACATTGGAACTCAAAATAACTTAAAACTATACATCTCTCATCTTAGATCAGTGTTAGAAAGAGTTTTTGTGTACCTTTCTTCCATTTAGTTGGTATTAGAGCTCGATCACCTTTGATTCTAGTTGTTGAGTAGAGGGATTTTTTTATTACTTTATTTGAGTGGGAGCCTGTGTAGTGGGTTTGTAATCTTTTTTTCAAGAGAGATGGCCATCACATCTAGGAGGTTTGAATTAGAGAAGTTCAATGGAGGAAACTCTGAGTTACAGAAACTAAGGATGGAGGACCTATTGGTGGGTAGATATTTATGGTTCGTGTTATTGGGCCCCATCCCAATGAGCATGAAACAAGAATATTGGGATCAAATGGATCATAAAGTTATCTCATAAGACTCTATTTGGCTGACTATGTCCTATTAAATATTCATGAAGATAAAACGGTTACATCTTTGTGGATGAAACTTCTATACATTTATTAGGCTAAATCCCTAGTAAATAAGTTATTCTTGAGAAATAAGTTGTACTCTTTAAGGATGGAAGATGGAGGATCTATTTTAAATCATGTAAATTCATGTAATATGCTTGTTTTCGAGTTGTCTTATATTGGTGTAAACATGGAAGAGGAGGATCATTGTATGGACTTACTACGTTCATTACTAGATTCATTGAACCACCTTATTATAGCCATTAGAAGTACCAATACTACATTCAATATGGATGTTGTGGTTTTATCTCTATTGTTTGAGGATATATGAAGAAAATCATCTGAATCCACTAGGGAGGGTCTTGCAGTTCATGGTAGACACAAGGATACAAGAAAGAAATGGATAAAAATAAAGAAAAAAAGGGAAGACCCAAATCTCATGGGAGATCTTATTCTCCTAGAATGTACAATGCTCTTTTATAGAATTGAAAAAAACCTAGACACTTTCACAAGGAGTGCAAATAGGTGAATAAGAAGAAGAAGAAGAAAAATAACAATTCTAATTTAGACAAGTTTTCTCAATATTATGGTGATGTGCTTGGCATTTCCTTGTCAATGCATGCATCAAAAGATGTGTGGTTGATTGAATTTTTCGCATCATTCCACATGACCTCACATATGTATTGGTTTTTGAAGTGTGAAGAGTTTGACAGTGGGAAGGTTTACTTGGATGATGACTCTCACCTAAAGATTGTTGGTCATAGAATACTTTTGACTTGATTCATTAATGGTAGATTGAATGGGATTAATGGAGTACTGCCTATCCTTGGTTTTGCATGAAACTTTTTATCTATAATTAAATTGAATGATGTGGGTGTGTAGGTAGTTTTCTTGAATGGAGGATGCAATATGATGAGAGGAGCTATGGTATTTTCTAATGGTGTTCAAATTGGCATTTTTTTTAGCTTGATGCATGCACTATGTAGTGTTATAGTTCTTATGTTATGAAGAAGAGATCCTCAGAGTCTTCATCCTTAACATTAGTAGTGAAGAGGACTATTGCATCTACTTCTTATGGTTGTATCTAGAGAAAATGGTTAAAGCATACATGATATCAAAATGTTGAGACCACAAAAATAATATCATGAAATAAAACCCCAATACAACAACAAAATTGTGAGAATGAAATGCATAAAGAAAGAAATGGAAATGAAAACCCTTATGATGTGCTTCTCTGACTCCATTTTGTTGTCCTTTTTATTCCTTCAATAGATTTGATGTGTAGCTCTCAAATGTGATCAAATGCACTAAATATTGAAAGCAATTTCATGAAATGATTGTAAAGAAATCGAAGATGTGGTCTCCCATAAATTGAGAAATAAGTCCTCAATTTATAGATTTCAAAAAGATAATTGAGTGGAAAAGAATGAATGCAAGGATAATTTAGAAGGGAAACTTACATTTAAAAGTGAAGGACAAAATGAGTTAATTGAAAAAAAAAAAAAGTATTTATTTTCATTAAAATATACTTTTTCGAATATGGATGAATGAAAGAGTGAAGGATGAGTTAAATTGAGAAAGAGAAGAGTTAATTGACAATAAATAAGGAAACTGTTTATTTTCAACTAAAAGTTTCCATTTCGAAAGTGGGGAGTGGATTTGGAAAATAAGAGTTATAAGTGGAAAGGGGAAAAAATTCAGTGAGAGAAATTAGAAAAATGGAAGAGATAAGTGGGAATGAAAATTGGAAAGTGGAAGAGAAAAGCAAAAGTGGAGTGAGAGAAAGTGGGAGAGATAAGTAGGAATGAAATCTAGATGAAGATAATTAAATATTTTATAATTAAATAAGATGAATTATCCTCACCTTTCAAAATTAGCAAGTTTAGGGATGATTGAAATTGAAGACAAATTAAATAATTAAAGAATTATTTAATTTGAGAGGAAATATTAAGTAAGGGATTAAATATTTCTTAAATAATTAAAGAATTATTTAATCTAAGAGGAATAGTTAGGAAGAAAAAGTGATGAACATTAATTAAATAATGAAAATTATTTAATTAATGGTTTAGAAGAAAAATAATTAAATAATTAAAAATTATTTAATTATAGGGAATTAGAAGAAAAATATTAGCAAGCTAATTAAATAATAAATTATTTGATTGGTTTTAGATGAAAAATTAGTGAAAAAGTGTCATGAGAGACCCAAGACAATTTTCAATGTCTATAATGGTCATGCTTTCTGGGTACCCAAGGGTGCTCATTCTATGGAGATGAAACTTCCAACTGAGAAAAATATGTTATGGCACCGAAGGAATGACCACATTGGTGAGAAGGGTTTTACAACCTTGAAAAATAAAAATATTGTTGAGGGCATGAATGATTGTAATCTT
>VDFB02327307.1:0-42088 GCA_007258455.2 Sequoia sempervirens
GCCTTCTCACCCCACAGAAAACTAAAAGTTTCGTGGCCCCAAAGTGAGTATACTCATTCCTTCTCACCCGAAAGATAACCATGAGTTCTATCACCCTAGAGTGAGTACACATTTCTTATTTCAAACAAACAACCTAGATTTGATCCACAACGGGATAGAAAAATGAATGAAGCTTTCTTTCATTCTTTTTCATCATCTTCATGTGTGTTCCTTTGCATTTATGTTTGGTTTTCCATGAGATCATGATCCTGGGGGCTTGATCACCCCTCTTGATTATTGTTGTCTCATCTTATCAACATGAGTACATTTGGATCCCTCTCGATGTGCATGTTGGGCTACTTTAGTGTGAGTTTGAAGCGAGTTCATCCTCTCACTAAAGTGGGGGCTTAATGTGTTGCCATAAAATGTATAGTTGACATTTTTTTGCTGAATTGAGTCTTTCTTATGGATTTAGGCTTGATTTTTCCTAGATTTAATGTTGTAATGTGGTCAACATGTTCACATTAGGTCTTGGATCCTTGTGAATCATTAAGACTTCTAGGTTGTCTTGTAAAGGTGTTGTCAAGTGTTGTAACCCACTTTCACACTTTTCTAGCACCCTTTCATTATAATTCACTTAAATATCCCTTTTTTATCACTTACAAGTCTTATTTCAAAGTATTCAAAAGAGTTGTAACAAACTCTCACACTTTTCTAGACTTGTCATCACCAATTCAACCCTTTCTCATGTTTAAATGATCCCTTAATGCACTTTTTGGCCCTACTTAAGTGTATTTTTTAGGATATTCCCGTTAAACATTATTTAATGCACTTTAATTTCTAAAACCTAGTAAAATTGCCTTGGTGGGACCAAGTCGCCACCTGGGGAAACTTAGTCCTACTAGGCACAAAAAACAAAATAATTTTAATTTCTTGGCAGGATTTTATTCTCTTACTCTTGAGGTCAACCTATGATGTATTATTTTTGAGAAATAATGGAAAATAAAGTATAAATAATGGTTTTTCCTCTCATTTTATCCCCCATTAATTCACTCAAGCAATTCATCCATTCACTTAATCATTCTCAAGAATTCAAGCATTCTAAGCATAATCAAGTCATCCATTGGAGCACTTCATTGCATATCTTCATTTTTCAACATCAAGGGTTTGGCAAGTTTATGACATTGCATGTTGTTTATTCATCATTCTATCTTTATTTCATTTCATTATCTAGGGTTTGATTACCAAAGTGGGGTTTGACCAGGGAAAACCCCTATACTCTAACCCTTAACCCTTTTCCCCCTCTTTGCATGTGTGTTTGCAGGCCTTGTATGCAAATTTGTCAAAGAGTTTGATGCCAAAAAGTGGTCAAAAATTCATCGAAGTCAACATAACCCTAATTGAAGCTTGGAGACTCTTTTCATCTCATTTTCTACAGATTCAGATTCAGACACCTATCAGAAAAGGAAGTGCAAACCAAAAGCTACAAAATCCTATCCTAAAATTCTAGAAATCTCTAGGTGGACTAAGCCACCATCTGTGGAAAATTAGTCCCACTGCTTGGTCTGAAAAGTTATTTCTACATTTTTTGACACCCATGTGGCAAATTCTTGTTCTGATAGATTTTTCCTGAAACTAGACTAAGTCGCTCAGCTTGGTTTAAGTCTCCCGATCAACATTTCCAGTCAACTCTGCAGGATTCCAGAGCCTCTTTGCATCAGACTTCAAATTCTAGGTGCACCTCTCTAGTTCTGTTTAATTCTATCATCATTTACTTGCATTCTTAGGTGTTTTTGCATATCATAGTGTGTTTTCCAGTGCTTTGCATTTCTTATATTTATCATAAATAAATCATATTTCTTTCAGTTTATTGCATTAGTACATTACATTTAGATACATTGCATCCCTTTTACATTAATCTTGAGTGTAGACATTAGCATTTTGGGCCCATTTCTCTCCTTTTAGGTGAAAAACCTAGAAGAGTTAGAGAACCCTTGGGTTACCAAAATCATTGTCCACACATATCTGAAAATTGCATTTAAACATTTCACTTTTGGTCATTGCATTGCACTTTCTTTACTTTTTCATGATAGCATTTTTTCTTTCAAAAGATGTGGCTTTGATATGATTAAAAATGGATTGCATAAGTACAACATCCCCTCTTATGAGTTCAATTTTCATTGCAACAATGAGGTCATTAAGAAATATGTTAATCATAGTTATGATCAAACCATTGACACAATCATTAATATTACATTTCCCATTGGTGAGGATGGTAGTGTAGACAATCATAACAATCACACTTATTCTTCTCCCGATACCTCTCCTATTAGTGACGAAGGTGTCTTGGTGAAAGAAGATAAAAGCATTGAGCATCTTGATTGTCCCTCTCCTCATCGCCCTTTGGAAGATATTAGACAACAAGAAGATGATATCATCGAAACATTTCTAAACATCACCTTACCTAGTCTCCATAGCCATGACACTCAAAATTGTCTTTCTCCTAATATCCCTCCTTGAGGAAAAGAGGATAGGTTGGTGTTAGAAGATATACCTATTAAGAGTCATGAGAATCTTGTCCCTCCCTTCCCCAATTCTCCTACCATTGTGGAAGATCTATTTGGTAAGAATGAATAACATAGTTCTCTTGATGTCTCCCCTACTTGTGATGAAATTTCTTTACAAAATTTAACCATGGATGAACATATCACAAGCTCTCCTACTAGGGTAGATAATATGACATAAGAGAATGAGACCTTAGAGAAAAATTACAATCAAATAGGATCTTCCCCTAATCTCCCCACTATCAATAAACAAGAAAATCCAACCATTGATCATTCCCTTACTTGTGATGAAGTCATTTTAGAAGAACCAACCCTCAAATGTCAAGAACATGTGGTTTCTAGTTCTCCTAAAAACTCTCCTCCTAGGGAGGATATCATGGTGCAACAAAAGGAAAGCATTCACAATAATGATATTAGGCCCTTAGATGAAGATGATGAAGTAACATTAGACTCTCCTTCACTAAGAGACGTTAATATTATTCAACCTCAACTCATCCTTTAGCCCCCATCACACAAGCCTCAAAACCAACCCAAACTTATCCTTTACCCACCTAAGACTATTTTTTTGCAGCAACCGAGTCATAATATCATTGCTCATACATATAACACTAGAAACAATCCGCAACCACAAAACCAACCCAAACTTATCCTTTACCCACCTAAGACTAATGTTTTGCAGCAACTGAGTCATAATATCATTGCTCATACATATAACACTAGAAACAATCTGCAACCACAACAACCAACCCTGACACCCTTACCTTTTCCTAATCCCATATTGCCTAATGCTCCTCATTTTCCTTTGCATAGTGGAAAGGAGTATAATTTTGTTGAACAACTTAAGAATACTCCTGCTAAGATATCATTATGGGACCTTATTCAAGCCTCCCCTCATTACCACAACATGATTCAAACAGACTTACAACAAGTTCCTATCCCTTATAATGTGCAACCAAATGACATAGCAGCCATGATCCAAGGAATAAATGCTGGCATTTTTTCCCACCAAAGTGAACTCCCCCTTCAAAAGTGCAAAAATAATGATGCTTTCATGATCAGAGCTCAATACAATAGGATAGGGATAAAGTGAACTCTTTTTGACAATGGCTCAACCCTTAATGTGTGTAGTGTAAACCTCTTGGATTGGCTTCATGTGGATAAATCAAAAATTCAACCAAACTCTTT
Organism: Sequoia sempervirens; assembly: GCA_007258455.2. Taxonomy (NCBI): domain Eukaryota; kingdom Viridiplantae; phylum Streptophyta; class Pinopsida; order Cupressales; family Cupressaceae; genus Sequoia; species Sequoia sempervirens. Next base: position 3,729 of record VDFB02327307.1, read on the forward strand.
ATCTATTAAGGAATTTGACAATGTAGGAAAACAACCACTTGGTGTGATCACTTTGCTTATTATAGTTGGGAAGGCCACATTGGAAACATTGGCACATGTTATGCCACATGATCTCTCATCTAATATTCTCTTAGATAGACCATGGATTCATGCAATGAATAGTGTGCCTTCTACTCTTCATCGTAAAATGAAATACATCTACAATAACAAAGTGTACACACTTGAAGCTGACCCTGACCCAAACAATTGTTTGAACATTGAGAAAAACAAGGAAAATCCTTTGGCAAAATTAACACCAACTACATAAGTGGAACCCGTACAATAGATAGACAAAGAAAAACACATTGACCAAGTCACAAAGCTATTAGAAGATGATTTGGGTTCCTTAGATTTTGAACATACATTCATGGGCGAGTACAAGATCATAAACAAAGATTAAAATAAGGGAAACCAAAAAGCAGTCATGTCAACACAACAATTAGAAGACCCTTTGCAAGCATCTGCCTCAACCACTTTAGAACACAAGACAACAAATTACATGACAAACTTTGATGAACTCAACCACGAACAACCACCAAATCCAAAAGAGATGAAAAATCTTTATGGAAATTTTTATGAACTTATGAAACAACTTGGCTACATACTGGAAAAGGATGTGGTGCTAAAGAACAACTATCCACAACCCTCTAGAGCCTAACACACAATAAACAACTCATGGTCTTGGTTATTTTCCTTTGATAGAAATAAACAAACCTTCACTTAACATTGAAACTCTCACAAAATATTCTTCTAAGACGACTTTAATAGTAATGCATCCTGAAATGATAGACACTAATAGTCTTGGTTGTTATCCTTTGCCTAAAATGAAACGAGAAAATACATCTTCGCTTAATGTCAATGTCATCTCACAAAACACTAATGATTTTAGTTCATTAGATTTTACACCCTCCTGTAAAGGGGAGAACAAAATCTTTCAATCTAAAGAGCCTTGCATAGGTATGACAAATAATACTAAGCAAGATATATCTTTGTCGCATAATAAAGGAACATCTTCTATTGATCAAGAGGGTATCTTGTCGAGACTCCTCCAAGATCACTTGATATCTCTCCCTCCAAGAACTCAAAATAAATTTTATTACAAGACTTCATTCTGTGCATATCATAGAGTTCATGGTCATGCTACTAATGAATGTGAGGCTTCGAGTAGTAAAATCCAACATCTTAAGGAGTTTGGTGCTCTTCCTTATGTGGGGGCACCTCATTCCTCTAATCAATACTGATTTTCACTGTAGCATGTTTCTCATCGATCATTTTGGCTCATCCTTGTCCTGCACTAAGTGGGGGCAAGGGGTTAGGTGGACTTGTTTGCGTATGTCAGTTGTTGTTGCCTCTTTTGGCTAGCCGTTAACCTTTCATGAATATAAAGATCATGCTTGGGATGTGAACAACATGCCCTAAGTTGGATCACATGTGACATACTACCTTTTCATGATGTAGCTTATCAAAAACATATGACTTAGCATAGGGATTTTTGAATAAGCTCTCATGTCTTCTTCTACTTTAAAGAAATTTCTCACAGCAATTATGTTAGCAATCACTTTAAAGTGGGGGCATACATCAAAACTCATATTTCATTGCATGATTTCTTTCTTCTTGCAATACATCTTTTTCTTGGTAGTGTCATTGGGCTTGATTTCCTCCAAGATTGTGATATTTCTTTGACTTTTCCTCTCTTGGAAACAAGATGAGACCTTGTATTTTTCCTCTCTTGGAGACGTTAAGCACAATGTACCCTAAGATGAGATCTTGCATGAACTAAGAAAAATCCCTTTGAATAAATATTACACCATTTTGCATTTACAATATCTATGAGTTTCAAGCATACAAAGTTTTTCTTATCTCATGAAGCTTCAAAAGTCATTTTCTTTTGTGGTTCCTTATTAAAGTTATCAGGAGGTATAGCTTTGGTATGGTTTGAATGGGAAGCCCAATTCAAGGCATGAATTTCCCCATAGCCACTTGCATGTGTGTGAGTGCATACCAACCATGAGTGTATGTTTCTCACCTTTTAGGACTTCTCACCCAGCAGACAACCAAGAGTTTCATCGCCTCAGAGTGAGTATGCATTTTTAGACAAACAACCAAGATATGATCCACATTGTGTTGGAAAAATGGTCAAAGCTTGATCCACCTTTTTAATTTTTCTCATTTGTACTTCTATTCCTTCTAGTTATTTCCATTGCATGATCATGTATCTTGTTTTGTTGCAAATCATTCATCTTGTGTGTGTCCTTTTGCACTTATGTTGGTTTGACCTAGGATCCTGGATCCTGGGGGCTTGACTGCCTCCTTCATCTTTGTTATCCTAGATCATCCGCATTGGTACGATTGGACCCCTCTTGAATGTCTACTTTAGTGTGAGTTTGAAGCAAGTTAATCCTCTCACTAAAGTGGAGGTTAAATGTAGCATAGAAAAAAGTGCACCTTGCTTGATTTAGGAATAATTAATGATAAATTGGACCTAATGATGCCTTGATTTAGTTTTGTGAGGCATTTTACACATCCACATTAGATCTTAGGCCCTTGCAAACTAAATAAAATGCATTTATCAATGTCTTCTAAAGGTGTTGTAAAGTGTTGTAAATGACTTTCACACCTTTCTAGATTTTTATTAAGCATTTAAGTCTAATGGACCTATTTTTTCCCTTAATTCAATGTTGTAAAATATATTTAATGGCATTCTCACATTAATCTAGAAGGCTTGTAAATTAAACCTAGTTTCAATCTAGTGTTGTAATGTTTTTTACACATTCACATTAGATCTTGTGCCTTTCTAGGCTATGTGGACCTCATTTAAGTGTTGTAGAGTGTATTTAATTGTACTTTCACATTGAAATTTGTGTCCTTAGCCCTAATCACCCTTTATATCATCATTAATAGGCCCCTATGACCCCATATTGTGCATCTTGAGACTTATTTTGATCAAAAACCCAAATAGCTCAACACATGAACTTAATTTATGCATTCCCCAACATCCTAGTTGGAAAAATAGCTCATGTGGGACCCATTCACCACTTTGGGTGAATGAGTCCCATCCAGGTGGGACTCATTCACTAAGGATGGTGAATGAGTCCCATTTGGGCCATTTTCGAGGTTTGAGCAGGAAAAAAAGGGTTTTAAGTTTAATTTTCTTCAATGTCATCCTTGGAGATCAAATTAATGACCATTTGAGTAGATTTCCTATATAAATGATCTCTCAAATCATTATTTCATTCATTCATCGTCCATTCTAGTTATCAAGTCAAGCAAGCTAGGGTTAAGCATTTCAAGTATTTACAAAGTCATCAAGATAGCAATCAAGATCAATTCCAAGGCATTCAAGGGTAGATTCTTCATCCATTGTTGCAACATCTCAAGATACATCATCATGGAAAGGTTCTAATTGGATTACTTCATATTCATGCTTCATTATCTTGTTTCATCATTTTGGTTTAATTACCTAAAAGAGGTTTGACCAAGGCAAACCCCTATTCCCTAACAATCAACATTTTCTATCTCTCTTTGTGTGATTGCAGATCTAGGTGTTTTGAAGGCTTAAGGAGATCATTGAAGATTAGGTTTTAAACTTGTTAGGTTCATCTCCCTATTGGAAAGGTCAAAATATTCACAAAAAGCCACTTATAGTCCCAAAAATCAAAGTTTCGGATCTGGACACCTAGAGGAACAAAAAGAGCAAACCGAGAGCTACAGATTCCACTTATGAGTTTCTAGAAAATTCAAAGTGGACTCTTCACCATTAGTGGTGAATGAGTCCCAATGTACCTATTTATCATAGATTTTTGTGGATTTGGATACCCATTTGGCCGAAATAGGCTCTAGTGCAGTTTTCCAAAATTAAGACTAATTCACCCAAAATGGCGAATGAGTCCCACCAGGTCTAAAGATCAACATTTCTAGAATTTTAGAGTTGTTTCCAATTTTCAATACATTTCTAGGTGCACACTTTCTATTTCATAGCTTTCTGTTTTGCTTTATTTGCATTTCTATGTCATTTTCTAAACCATTTTGCATATCACAATGTGTTTTCAAACATCTTGCATTTTACAAGTTTACACTTGGTGGTGAATCCTCATTTGCTGTTATCCTTCCCCTAGAACTCTCCCTTCATTATATTTCAATCTCTTTTGCATTGAAATCTCAAAGGTTTTTTCTTGAGTGAAAGAAAATAGCCTCTCTCCTTTTAGGTCCAAAACCTAGAAGCGAAAAGAGAGTACCATATTTTCTATGTTGAAGGTTTAACTTGTTGTCCCTTCTAAGTATTATTTGGAATTAATGTCATAACAAAAAGGTTGAGGTATCTAATTGTGCACATGGTGATATTTTAGTTATGTTCTTCTTGCATGAGTTTATATATCCATGTTGGTCTATCTTGGTATTATCACTTGCATTTGACATATTTTAGTGGTCGGTATGTTTCACAGCTTGGCCTATGATCAGTTTGAAATACTAAAATCCATTTACACATTTATTTGCATATTATTCAGATGCAGTGGTAAAGACTATATGCTAAGAATTATTCAAAAGGAATTACCACATTGTATTTTTAAGGCAACATATCATTCTTTAAAAAAAAGCCTTGAATTATTATGAGGAGTTCTTTGAAAAAGGTGGAAAATTGAATTTACTCAAAAAGAAAATAATAAAAGGATGGAATGATAAAGTTTTTTAAAGTCAAAGATTAAAAGAATCTTTGTATTGTCGGTGGTAATTATTTGTTTGTTGAATGGGAATTCTTTCCCATCATAATTCCCAGATGTGAAATTTCATTATGATGGATTTAAAGTCTTTGAAGACTTGGATATGAATCATCGATGTTTGATTCATTTTGTTAGGGTTGATTACCCTAATCATGGCGTTGGTAAAAAGGAAAGCTTGTTTTAGAATTTGTTTGCAAGGGTCTTTGAAAAAAATAAGTAGAAAGAGCCTGAGCCTATTTCATTATTGTTTCTATTAAAAGAGCTCTCTCGAGCTAGGCCTTGGTCTAAAACAGTTAGGGAATTTACATTCTTGGCATGGCATGACAGTTTTGGAAGGAAATGTGTTAGCTTGGACTTGAGCATGATCATGGAAGTTGGTATATCAGGTGCTATGTTTCAATACATAGTTTCTTATTTATTGAGTATCTTAAGCAAAACAAAGCAAATGTTTATGCTTTTATTAATGATGTTGTGCACTAATCTCTTGTTCGGGCCTGTTGTTGAGGATTAAGGGTTTGTCTTTTGCAAAATGTTTCTTTCTTTAAAAACCTCACTTAAGGTCTTTCGTGATAAGGGTATTTGTCTTGTAAAATATCATATGCTTTCCTTTGATTAGAAAACCCTATCATTGTTTATGGTTTGTCGGCTTTACAGATTATGTGGCAATCAAGCAAGTTTGTTTACTAAGGAATTATAGTTGAAGACTTGCATTAAAAGATGTGATTTTGTAATTGCCAAGGGCAGTTTCAGATATGGTTTCTGATGGAAGTTGCTTATACAATTTTCAAATAGTTTCTTTTCTTCAAAATAGAGATCATATAAAATGTTTTGTAATGCTCATTAAAGAGAATGATGAGAGGTTTTGATAAACACAGGTTATATCTTTCAGAAAAGACAATATATACATTGGTTTTTAATCTGAAAGATTGTAACTTTGATTCTGAAGTCATGACAGAATAAAGTATGTGATTAGTGAAACAGAGATCAACTTTTTATTTAAATTGCTTCATATTTGTGCATTCTCACAAGACTATCAGTGAGATAGCAACATTATAAGACTATCGGTGAGATAGCAACATTATAAGACTATCAGTGAGACAAATCAGCTAGTGAGGCTTTGTACAAAGAATATGTTTTAGATAAGGCTAGTGAGGCCAAATTCAAGTGGTTTTATTCCCCAGAAGGGTTTCCACTCAAGACAAACTACGTGTCAATCTTTTAAATGTGTTCATTATCTGTTCATTTCATATTTTCAGCATAAGTTCATTCATGATCTAATTATCGTTTAAAGAATTAAAAATTTAATTTGATCATTAACACTGATTCACCCCCCCTCTTAGTGTTAACTACACTCCAACAATTGGTATTAGACCCAAACCTTGTTGTTGAGTCAACTAGGGGATCCTGCTTAGGAGTGCTAATGGCAATGCAAGAAGGTTTTTCTACAACCAGAGCACCACTCTTTGATTGTATTGGTTACGCCTTCTGGAAGTTTAGGATGCATAAACATATTAACTCTCTAGGATATGGTGTGTAGGAAGTAGTAGAAAATGCATATACTGCTACATCACTCCCTTCTGGTGCTGATCATAAATGAGCATATGATTGCAATGCAAAAGCTGAAAATGCTATTTGTTGTGGACTTACTAATGATGTCTTGACAAAAATAGTGGATTGTAAGAATGCTAAAGCTATATGGGATAAATTTTCCAATATCTATGAAGGTGATGAGAAAGTTAAAGAAGAAAAACTTCAAAAATATAGGTTTAAATTTGATAGTCTACAAATGGGTGAGGATGAAAAGATTGCTGATTTTTTCTTGAAAATTCAAGAAAGTGTAAATGCAATAAGAGGTTTTGGAGAATTTTTTTTTGAAAAGCTTGTTGTTCAAAAGGTTTTGAGATCTCTACCCACTAAGTTTGACCCAAAGATTGCAACAGTTGAAGAAAGAGACATTAATAAGGTAACTCTTGATGATCTCCATGGTTTCTTTACTGCTTATGAGATGAGATTGAATGAACATAACTTTGTAAGTAAGGAATCTGCTTTTAAAGCTGTTAAAAAGGATAATGATAAAACAAAGTTTGATGCCTTAGATGAAACAGAGTTATCTTTTGTAAGTAAACTAAAAAGAGGCTCAAGCAAGTATAAAGGAAAATTACCCTTTAAATGCTTTAATTGTGGAAAGATAAGACACTATGCAGCAAACTGTCCTAACACAGATCTTGACAGTGATGACAAAAATGATAAAAGGACCTCAAAGAAAAAGCAACCAAACTTCAAAAAGAAAAATGTCTTTAAAAAGAAGAAAAGTCTTTATGTTGATGTGACTGATAGTGGTTCAATTGAATCTTGTGATGAGACTGAAGAAATTTTATTTATGGTTGAGTTTGTTCCTATAAAGCAAGTTGAATCAAATTCTAAATTAGAAATTGATCTTGAGGGAGAATTGAAATCTACTCTCAAAGAAATTAAGAAATTGAGAAAAGAAGCCGTTACTTTGAAAGATAAAGACTAGGAAAGTGTACAAATTATTTCTGATTTAACTCTTAAAGGAGAAGGAACCAGAAAATTTCTTGAGATAACTCAAGAAAAACTGAAACATAAGGAGGATAGATGCTGCTCTTTGGAGGGAGAAGTTGTCAAGTTGAGAAATCAACTTGCCTCTCCTGATGAGGGTCAATGTTCAAATCACGATGGAAAAGGAAAAGGTAAGATTTCTGATAATAATTCTAGCTTCAATGGTTATTGTTTCAATTGTAAACAATTTGGTCATAAGGCTAGTATTTGCAAGGTTTTATCTAAGAGAAGCTATATTATTTTTAATGGGAATCTCTATAAATTTATTGTTAATCTTCAATGTTATGAATGCAAAGAAGTAGGTCATATAGCAGCATTTTGTAAATCCGATTTAAGAGTGCAGTCAAACAAAGCTAATAGAACCAAATTTGTTTGGAGGCCTAAAGGTATTAAAGCTTTGATAGTTGAAACATCTTTTCATTTTGTTAAGAGAAATTTTTGGGTTCTCGATAGTGGCTGCTCTCATCATATGACTGGTGAGAGAAACAAATTTATAGACTATGAGGACTATTCTGGTGGTTTTGTTAAGTTTGGTAATGATCACTGTATTCCTATAGTGGGAAAAGGTACTATTTTGCTTGAAAATGAAATCCTTGTCAATGATGTTTATTATGTGGAAGGGCTAACTCACAATCTCCTGAGTGTAAGCAAAATTTGTGAAAATGGCTTTGAAATAAAGTTCTTTGACTTAGGGTGTGAAATTCAAAAGAGATCTGGAAAAACAGTAGCAACAAGTTACAAAACAAATGGTAATGTGTATTATCTGCAAGAGAGCTCAAATAATAAGCAAGAAAGTAATGTTTGCTTTATGAGTCAAATTGATGAGTCTAAGTTATGGCATAGAAGATTGGGTCATATCAACTATGACGATTTGGTAAAGATAAGTAAAAATCAAAATGTTAGAAATATGCCTATAATATCTAAACCAGATAATCAAATTTGCAAAGAATGTCAGGAAGGAAAACAAGCTAGAGAAAGTTTCAAAACTAAAGAATACACATCAACCAGACCTCTACAACATGTTCACACTGATCTATGTGGACCAACAAGGACTAAGTCCCTGAATAATGAGAGGTATTTCATGCTTTTTATAGATGACTATACTCGTATGACTTGGGTAACATTTCTGGTACATAAGGGAGAAGCTTTCCATAAGTTTAAAGTTTTTAGAAAGATGGCTGAAAATGAATCTGATCTAAAAATCAAGTGTATTAGGTTAGATAAAGGAGGTGAATTTACCTCACAAGAGTTTGTTGATTATTGTGAAGATCATGGAATAAAGAGGCAATATTCAGCCTCTAGGACACCATAGCAAAATGGTGTTGCTGAATGCAAAAATTGAAAAATGAAGGAAATGGAAAGAGCTATGTTGCATGATGCAACTCTGTCAAACACATATTGGAAAGAAGTAGTGCATACTACTATTTACATTCTAAATAGAGTTCAGATAAGAACTAAAACACAACATACACCATATGAATTATGGTATGGTAGGACTGCTAATGTAGGATATTTCAAAATATTTGGCAGCAAGTGCTTTATAAAAAAAGACACTAATAGCATTAGAAGCTTTCAATCAAGGAGTGATGAAGGTATATTTTTGGGATATTCGACACATAGTAAAGAATATAAGTGTTACAATAAAATATTAAGGAAAATTGTGGAAAGTGCCAATGTGAAGGTTGATGAAACCTTACAGAATTGTGAATAGCAAAAGAATTTTGATGATGATGAAGAATTTATTATGCAGACACCTGATACAGATCTACAAGATCAAAATAAATCTTCAAGTTCAACAGAATCTGAGAAGTTCACTGAACAAAATGTGCCTGATAATATTGTTGAACCCTCTTAGTTGTCTTCTTGATTAATGAAAAAGACACATCCTACTGATTAGATTATTGGTGATATGTCAAAAGGAGTTTAAACTAGAAGACAACTTTCAGGTACAAAAGGTAATGATGAACAAGTTTATTTATCTTTGATTTCAGAAATATAGCCTAAGACGTATTCTGAGGCTAGTAGTGATAGCTGCTGGATTAAAGCTATGCATGAACTTGCTCAAATTGAAAAAATAAAACTTGGAACTAGTTCCTAGGCTTGAAAATAAAAATGTCATTGGTACAAAATGGGTTTTTAGGAACAATATGGATGAACAAGGGAATATAGTTAGAAATAAAGCTAGATTAGTTTGTAAAGGTTATTCTCAAGTTGAAGGATTGGACTTTGATGAAACTTTCACTCCTGTGGCTAGATTAGAAGCAATTAGAATGTTTTTGGCTTACTCTGTGTATAAAGGTTTTAAAGTATTTTGAATGGATGTTAAAATTTCCTTTCTCAATGGTGACTTGATAGAAGAAGTTTATATGGAACAACCTGAAGGATTTGTTGTTGCAGGTAAAGAATGCTATGTATATAGGCTGAAAAAGGCCCTCTATGGTTTGAAACAGGCTCCTAGAACCTAGTATTCAAAATTGGACACCTATCTACATGAACAAGGCTTCTCAAAAGGTGTAGTAGACAACAATTTATACTTCAAAGTGAAAGATGATAGTATTATAGTTGTTGTTGTTTACATTGATGATATTATATTTGGTAGTAATAATGATGCTTTGTGCTCTGAATTTCCAGCAATCATGAAGTCTAAATTTGAAATGTCAATGATTGGTGAACTCTCTATCTTTTTGGGTCTTCAAGTTAGTCAACTTGATAAAGGGATATTTATCTCACAAACAAAATATGCTAAATAAATGTTGAAAAAATTTCAAATGATTGAGTGTAAACCAGTTGGGACTCCTATGGAAACCAGCTGCAAACTCTCAAAGGAAGTTGATCAGGCTGATGTGGATCATACCATGTATAGATCCATGATTGGTAGTCTCTTATATCTAACTGCCACAAGGCTTGATATTATGCAAGCTATATGCTTGGTTTCATGGTTTCAGTCTGCACCTAAGATGTCACATTTGAATGCAGTAAAAATAATTTTGAAGTATGTTGCTGACACACAAGATTTTGGTTTGTGGTACCCTAAACACAATGATTTCACATTGGTTGCTTACATTGATGCTGACTGGGCTGGAAATATTGATGATAGGAAAAGTACTTTAGGGGGTGCATTCTATCTTGGCAGAAGATTAGTAGCCTAGCATAGCAAGAAACATGATTCAGTATCCTTACCAACTGTTGAGGTAGAATATATAGCAGCTGCTACCTATTGTACTCAGGTGCTTTGGATGGTTTGGGCCTTGAAAGAAATACAGGTTGATGTTGCTAGACCTGTTCAAATTTTATGTGACAATACAAGTACTATTAACATTTCTAAAAACCCTGTGCAACATTCTAGAACTAAGCATATTGATATAAGTTATCATTTTTTGCTTGAAAAGGTGTTGACCAATGAAGTTATACTAGATTTTGTGGCATCCAATGATTAGGTAGCTGATATATTTACTAAACCCCTTCCTAAAGCTCAGTTGAGACCCTCAGAGACAAGCTTGGAGTTGTCTCTATCAGTTGTCTTCCATGTTAATTCCAGTGCATGGAGTCAGGGGGAGCAGTTCTTGCATATTCTATATCCCTTAGTATCTATTTGGCATTGCAGAGTACATTTCATGTTTGGCTCAGTTTTTTTGTCTTTGGCATTGTGTCAAAAGGGGGAGATTTTGGCAGTGATGTTGATAGAGAATTTGGTTTCTTTGGAGATTTTGGCAATTTGTGTTTTTTTCCAGTGCTATGTTTCACAATGACATGCAGTTGTTCAAATTTCATGTGTTCCAACAGTGAATATGCAGTGTTTTTGGTGATTTTATCTATTTATACAGTTTTTAGTTGTATCTGATGGTTTCTTTGATATGTGACATGATGGATATGTACTTCATGCAGTTATCATGCTCAGAACATGTATATTATAGTTATGATATTATTGATCAACTTTTGTGTTTGACATCAATGCCAAAGGGGGATTTTGTTGTCCCTCAGTATTATTTGGCATTAATGTAATAACACCAAGGTTGAGGTATCTGATTATGCACATGGTGATATTTCAGTTCTTTTCTTCTTGCATGAGTTTATATATCCATGCTGGTCTATCTTAGTATTATCACTTGCATTTGACATATTTTAGTGGTTGGTATGTTTCACAACTTGGCCTATGATTGGTTTGAAATACTAAAATCCATTTGCACATTTATTTGCATATTAGTTAGATGCAGAGGTAAATACTATATGCTAAGAATTATTCAAAAGGCATTGACACATTGTATTTTTAAGGCAACATATCATTCTTTAAAAAAAAAGCCTTGAATTATTGTGAGGAGTTCTTTGAAAAAGGTGGAAAATTGACTTTACTCAAAAAGAAAATAATAAAAGGATGGAATGATAAAGTTTTTTAAAGTCAAAGATTAAAAGAATCTTTGTATTGTCGGTGGTAATTATTTGTTTGTTGAATGGGAATTCTTTCCCATCTTTAAAGTCTTTGAAGACTTGGATATGCATCATCGATGCTTGATTCATTTTGTTAGGGTTGATTACCCTAATCATGGCACTGGTAAAAAGGAAAGCTTGTTTCATAATTTGTTTGCAAGGGTCTTAGAAAAAAAAATGAAAGAGCCCGAGCCTATTTCATTATTGTTTCTGTTAAAAGAGCTCTCTTGAGCTAGGGCTCGGTCTGAAATAGTTAGGGCATTAACATTCTTGGCATGGCATGACAGGTTTGGAAGGAAATGTGTCAGCTTGGACTTGGGCATGATCATGGCAGTTGGTATATAAGGTGCTAGTTTCAATACATAGTTTCTTATTTATTGAGTATCTTAAGCAAAAGAAAGCAAATGTTTATGCTTTTATTAATGACATTGTACACTAATCTCTTGTTCGGGCTTGTTGTTGAGGATTAAGGATTTGTCTTTTACAAAATGTTTCTTTCTTTAAAAACCTCACTTCAGGTCTTTTGTGATAAGGGTATTTGTCTTGTAAAATATCATATGCTTTCCTTTGATTAGAAAACCCTATCATTGTTTATGGTTTGTCGGCTTTATAGATTATGTGGTAGTTAAGCAAGTTTGTTTACTAAGGAGTTATAGTTGAAGACCTGCATTAAAGGATGTGATTTTGTAATTGTCAAGGGCAGTTTCAGATACGGTTTCTGATGGAAGTTGCTCATACAGTTTTCAAATAGTTTCTTTGCTTCAAAACAAAGATCATATAAAATGTTTTTTAATGCTCATTAAAGAGAATGATGAGAGGTTTTGATAAACACAGGTTATATCTTTCAGAAAAGACAATATATATATTGGTTTTTAATTTGAAACATTGTAACTTTGATTCTAAAGTCATGATAGAATAGAGTATGTGATTAGTGAAACTGAGATCAACTATGCATTTAAATTGCTTCATATTTGTACATTCTCACAAGAATATCAGTGAGATAACATCATTGTCAGTGAGACAAATCAGCCAGTGAGGCTTTGTACAAAGAATATTTTTTAGATAAGGCCAGTGAGGCAAAATTCGAGTGGTTTTATTCCCCAGGAGGGTTTCCACTCAAGAAAAACTCTGTGTCAATCTTTTAAATGTGTTTGTTCATTATCTATTCATTTCATATTTTCAGCATAAGTTCATTCATGATCTAATTATTATTTAAAGAATTAAAAATTTAATTTGATCATTAACACTAATTCACCCCCCCTCTCAGTGTTAACTGCACTCTAACATAACTTAGCTTCAAAATTTATTAATTGAGACTAAAATTTGAAGTATACTGATTCACCTCCCCCCTCTCAATATTTTGGTGTGTTCAACAAGATGTATGCCTAAAATCATGAAATAAGTTTTGACTATCCTTTTTAGAAATCAAAGAAATAAAATAAAAATCAATTTTCTTAGGCATTCTCCTTGATTCCTTAGACTTTTCAATTACCTATATCAAATCTTTCCCAATTAAATAAAAGACCAATGAAGAACTCACTATCCACCCATTTGGCATAGGATTTTTGTCCATTAAAAAATTATTGATGATTTTTTTTAACTCTTCCTTGGTTACCTTTTCTAAACACATCAAATTAGTTTCACCATTGATACAACTAGAAAAATGTAGTATGCTTGATAATAGTTTCCACTAATCCTATTTCTCTCTATATATAAATTCTAGAAATGAGAAAACCCTAAATAAATAAGATCCTCAATAGTCATATAAACTGAACCATTTGTTCAGAAATTATTCTAGATTTTGTTAATGTTCTTCACATGGTTAGCATACTTACAAAAAAATGTATTTTCATCACTAGCCTCCAACTAGATAGCCTTATCATCTTTAAAAATAATGCCATTTTTTTCCTCCAAGGTGCAAATTTTTAATTTAACAAGACCTCACTCAACTCTCCCTTAAACTTGAGGTATCATAAAAAATAGATCGCTCCCACATTTTGTGTATGTATGAGATATTGTTGTCTATATTTTTGACAATCCCACTTAATAATATAAGGCTTTATTTTTAAATGGTTTTGATAAAATTGAAAATAGTAGTACCTCTCATGTTACTATTATACTTGATCCATTCATCTTTGACCAAGTTTTGAAATTCATCTTTGATGTAGGAGCCAAAACTTGCAAAGATGATAAATTTTGAGCATGGAAGCCATTTGAGATCTCCACATCACCATTACCATCTCTAGCTACTTACAACTCGTTTTAATACTTATTGGGGTCAAATTCAACCATCTAAGGGTCAAAATTTGTAAATGTTTTAAAAAAATTGTTTTTTTTTAACTCAATAATTTAGTTTTTAAGTGTGATCTTGGGTTAAAATTTAATCATAAGACTCATTTAGTTGTGTAGAGGCTATGCAATTATCTTGATTCCCATCCATGCTTAAATACAAAATTACTAAAAATGGCATTTTTTTTCAAAGTTAGGCTTGTTAGGACATTTTCATAGATCTAATTTTTGTGGGAAGATTTTTAAGCTTTAGTAGGGCATATGAGTTTACTACAATGATATTATAGAGCTCAGAAACATCATCATTCCCCAAATAACTCATGGAATAGGAGGATTGACACATAGAGATTAAAAAAAATAAAAAATTAGGTCAACATGGAAGAGACCTAAATGTATTGATGCCTTGTGTCATCCCCAAAAGTAAAACACAAGACAAAAAAAAAGATAAAAGGTTTACGACATATAGAAGAATGTAGATACAAATAAAGGAATGAACATAAAGACACATCAAACAAAATAGTACGAGGGATCAAATTACACACATGCAATCACACAAAGAGAACATGAAAAGAAAACAAAGACAAAAGTTAGTTTGGCACATGCGAGTCAACCTATAATAGGTCATCTACATCCCAATATTGTTCAGTATATGTGGAAGGTGAGCAACTAGCCAAAGGGACAACATCAAGTGCCAAACTAGGACAATCACCAAGTTCTGCATATGGTGAATCACTCATTTTAGGAGAATCATCATTTAAGCTCACAAAAGAGGAAAATAATAAATTTAACTATTTATGCACTTCCTCATCATTTTTTGCAATTTCATTATCATCATCTAGGTTTATCACAACAAAAGGTCTAATGATAATATCCATAGAAGATTCTTTTTCTTTTTGTGGTCAAGGTTTAGGATTTTCATGTTTCAGCGAAGGTGGAGGAACATCATGCATTGCTTAAGGTAAGTTTGGATTTTAATTTTCTATGTTGTTCTTTTCTTCTTTTTCTTGCAACAAATGATCAATAGAATGTCATCTACACTTATTCTCTCTAGCATTTTGGTTTCTTTTTATTCGGTTTTCAAGTTGTGATTGTGTATGAGCGGGTTTATCAATTGTAGGTTTCTTTTCTTCCCTTAAGGGAGGAATGGAAGTAACCATGGGAAGTTGTTCAACCACTTTTTCTTTAGCTTTATAAACTTGTTTGATTTTAGGAGGCATAACGAGACTTATTTGGTTATTTTGTGGTCTCTTATATGAAATAGGTGGAGGATTTTCTATGTTTTGGTCTTGGTTACTTGAAAGGGGTTTTGGATCAATCAAGGTTTCATCAAGGATAGGAGGTTCAATCGTGGGTTGAGGCATATTGCGAAGGCATAATTCTGCTATGCATTTTTCCTTAAACTTTTGATAGGATTTGAAAAAGAAGTCCTCACAAGGCCTAATAGGTTCTATAGGTTTGGTCCAAAAGAAATCCAATGATAAATTCCCATGAGAAGACACATGATTAAAGCCACTATGGTGCATAGTAAAGATCTCATTGCCAAATGGAAACTTTAAGCATTTATGCACAATCGACAAGACCAATTTCATGGAGCGAAGCCATGGTAGCCTAACTTCACACGAAATTGGTTCAATGATGGAATGATGGAGAATGAGACACTTAATGTTTTTGGTCCAACTTTTAAAGGAAGAGTTATCAAACCTATCATAGGGCAAGATAAACCATTATATGTTTTGATCCATGCTTTCAATTTTTCATAAGTATCTTGATAAAGCTCATGCACAAACAAGAATTATTCAATGATCACATTCTCTACACAAATAGGATCAATTAATATCCCATTAGTATGTTTGTTATTGATTCTTCCAACTTTGTAAAGAAGACCATCAGGTGCATGTTTTTTTATGTCATGTTGTGAGAAAGCAATGCCAAGGGACATTTTGGTTAGGCCCTTACAAGGTTGAACTTCAACGATTCCAACCAAATTATCCATAGGATTTTCCTCATTGTCTTTCATGTTTTCATCATTTGTGTCAACATTCATCACAACATTCTTAGTTTCTCTAGATTTGACAAAGGAAATGTTATGATTTGGCATTGAATTAGTCAATATTTAGAAGTTTCAGTTAGGAGGTGCTATAGACTTATTACCTTGATCATTAATACTACCAATTTGAATGCGATTAGAATCGGTTTGATGGGTATGAGATCAAGTCGGATGGAATTTTGAGATACTAGAGAAGAATGTACATTCCAAACTCTGGAGAGTTGAGGAAGTTGATTCTAGAGGAAGTTCATAATGTTCCTTATTCAGGACACCCCTGAGTATCCAAAATGATTACAGAATTGAAAACTATATACTTTTGGCCTAAACTCAAGAAGGATGTAGTGGAGTATGTAGCCAGATGCTTAGAGTGTCAGCGATTCAAGGCTAAGAATGCACATTCGGTAGGGCTAATGTATCCTCATGGCATACTTGAGTATAAATGGTAGGTGATCAGTATGGACTTCGTATAGGGCTTTCCTTTGAGCAAGAATCGACATGATGTTAACTTGGTTGTGATCAATAAGTTGACCAAGGTGAAGTACTTCATCCCAAGAAACCTTAAGGATGGATTGTTGACCTTGGCTAAGAAATTTTTCTATGAGATAATTCACTTACATGGAGTTCCAAAGACTATCATTTCTGATAGGGACACCCAGATGACCTAAATATTTTGGATGACCTTGAATGCCACATTGGGAAACAAGTTAAATTTCAGTTTGGCTAACCATCCTCAGACCGATAGACATATAGAGAGAGTAAATTAGGTAGTCAAAGATCTCCTTTGAATGTACTACATGGACCAATAGTATAAGTGGGAATAATATTTATCATTGGTAGAGTTTGCTTACAATAACTCTTATCACACATCTCTAGGTATGGCACTATTCAAAGCTCTTTATAGGTGGAAGTGTCGAACACCCATCAGTTGGGATAGATTGGAAGATAGGATCATAGTAAGACTTGAAATGCTTAAGCATATAGAAGAACAAATGAGAGTTATTAAGAGAAGACTGAAGGAGGCGGCAGACCGATAGAAGAGTTATGTTGTCAAGAATAAAACCCTTAGATAGTTTGTGGCAGGGGATAAAGTCTTCTTAAGATTCAAGCCTCATAAAAGTTCCATCACCTTTGGAAAGTCTTCCAAGTTAGCCTTGAGATATGTGGGTCCATTTGAAGTCTTGGAAGTAATCAACCTAGTTGGTTATAGAATTTCTCTACCACCTGCTCTGGCTCAACTTCATAATGTGTTTCATGTTTCTTCGCTTAAGCCATATCATCCTGAAGTAGCTCATGTGCTTGATTGGAAAAATTTATAGGTATGGGACCCAAGAGTGGTGCTAGTGGATCCCATTAGAATCTTGGATAGATGCAACATTAAGTTGTGGAGTAGAGACATTGCTCAATTTAAGGTCCAATGGGACTAGTATTTTGAAGACAGTGCTACTTGGGAGGATGCAAAAGAAATAAAATGCTCCTTCCCACATTTGCTTTCTTAGAAAGTGTGCAAACCCCAACCTTGGTACCTACAAAACAACAAGAATAAACAAGTTAGACAAGAGATTGCAAGCCAAAACAAGGATTCCCCATGAAATCCATTTACAACATTCAAACTAGGAAGAAAATATTAAAGAACACAATAGAAATGATAAAACAAAGATTGAATCCTAATTAGATGTGCAAACTCATGATCCCATGGGGGAATTGGTGCCAATTTGATGTGAAAATTGGCCCTTTCCCAATTCCTATGATGCAAGCTTGATATGTTGAAGATGATTGATCCACTTTGTTGGTGAAGAATGAGAACTCCAAGCCAAAAATCTGCAAAAACCTAGCTATGACTCAATGAGAATGGATGAAATTCAAGAGATATTTGAGCATGGGAACTTTGCCTAGATTGTGGATGATCAAATGAGGATATGAGCTCTTCATTTATAGAATTCCAAGATGGATGAATGTCCAAATTTGAACAATGTGGGACTAACATTCATCCAATGGCATGATGCCACTTGTCAAGCTATGAATGGATGAAGGATGTGCAAGATTTGGGGTTTGTGCCAATAGATGCATAATTTTGAATTTCAAATTTGTTGAAATGACATGTAAGAGGGAAGGGAAAATGCAATAAATGCCACTTGGATCAAAGAAAAGGACATGTAAGATGAATTTATTGCCTTGTTGGATGTACATGTTGACTTGGAATTTTTGAATTCAAATTGAGAGAATATTCCAAAAGATGCCTTGTGAGGAAAATAGAGATTTAATAAATGAATTAAATCTATTTTCATGTGCAACTTGCATTATCTAGAGGATGTGACATGAGATGAGATTAAATTAATCAAGGGTTAATTAATTTAATGAGAAAAATTAGATGATGTGACCTATTTGACTCAAATTTATAAATTTATTTAAATCAAATAAGAGAGGAATATGACCAGAGATTTAATTAAATAAGGATTTTGATTTATTTAATTAAAAGAGATGGTGTTAGATTAAATCAAATAAGGTTTTAATTTATTTAATTTAATGGATAGAATTTAGAGATTTAATCAAATAAATTGATTATTTAATTAAATAGGGATAGTTAGATCAAACAGATTGATTTAATTAACAAAAGGGATTGATTTAATTAGATAAAATGATTTATTCAATTAAGAGAGGACTATTGATGAATTTAATTAGATAGGGGAGTTTTATTAAATGGTTAGACCAAGGGATAATTTAGGAAGAAACGATGTTAGTAAGTCAGGATCAGATGCACCATGTCAATCAGTATATTTTACGTGTCTACAAAAAAAGAATTTTGATAATTTTGTTTAAAACTTTTGGATTGAATATTATAATGTTTTTACTTGGAAATAGTATGATATGATGTTGAAATAGACATATATGCTTAGATTTTGATTAAATAGACATCGAGATGATGTCTCTTCCAAGAGGGGAAGGATGTCGTAACCTAATTTTTAGTACATTTAAATTATAATATGATAAATTGAATTATTGAGGAAATTCAATATGTTGAACAGAAAAAAATTGATATTTTTGAAATGTTTAAAAGAAGTTGTCTGTCTTTGGACTATGTGAGATTTTGAACTATCTTATGCTTAATCATGATTGATGTTACTGATGAATTGTGTAAGTGCAAGTGTGTGCAAATGCAGGGAAACAAGTTGAAGGATGAGAACACAGTTGAGGTAGGATTGTTTATTTGGATTGAATGGTAAGCTTGATGGAATTTGGGTGCACACACTACAAACAACATGCTATTTGCATTTGAAATTTCATATAGGAGATTATATTGACTTGATTCGAAATGATTCAATACTTGAAAAGTAGGCTTGAGGAATGTTATACATGTGACTTCTTATTCAATTGTTTATTTTGATCTTATGTTATCAAAATTTAAAAGAAAATGAAAGTTGCATGATTAAACATATTTGTATGCAATTAAAAAGGCATGCTTCAAGGATAAGAAAACTACTTCATTTAAAAAAAAGCTATTATTCGAATAATATAAAAGTTTATTCTTTTCTTGGAAATGATTGAATACTAGATACTATTATAATTGTAAAATAGAGAAATAAATATATGTATATATATGAACACACACACATATATATAAATATATGCACGCATATAGATAAATATATATATACATGTTAACCATCCAAATTTGCACTCCTCTACCAAGTTGTGAAAGAACTCAACAAATTTGGAGTAACATGGGACTACTTTCAGGCTATGGGTATCCTATCATGAAAGTAGACCTCTAGATTATGGGTTGGCTCCCCTTTTGATGTCACCTAAACTAATGATTTCTTTAGGAAAGAGTAAAAAGATACATCAAAATGAAACTTAATTGAAACTTCAAAGGGTGATACACCAAAAAAACTAAGACCTACAAACAACTTACACACATTCAAAACAATGACAAAACCTGGTTTATATAGCTCAATTTTTGCATGCATTCTTGCATAAGTATTTTATAAGGAGGTTTTATAGCTAAAACTCTTAGAAGGAAAAAATTTCACAACTAAAAGAATTTGCATTCACTAACACAACTTATAACCTCCAACAATACACTTTTTTGCTAAACAGGTGCATAACAATGAGACAAAACTACAAGGAAAAGCTAAATTTCACAAGTAATTTGATCAACCACTAAATGTACATAAGAAAAAATGAAATGAGAAGGAAAATATTCAATATCATTGATTCAAGGTCCTCACTAGTATACAAATTTGTCTCTGAGTTACAATATTACTCCTGCTATAAAGACAACTCTAGAAATAAGTTATCACTTTGCTGGAAAGAAAGAACTAACTTCAACAATACAATTTGAAGTTACTTAAGAAAAAATAAAACAACTCCTTCACACAAGTCCATCTAGAAGATTCTGGTCAGATGCTGCAAAAAAGGCCAAAAAGATCCTTCTAAAATCACTCCAAACTGTCCTCCACATGAAGCAAGGTCAAGCCAAGACCATAGTCACACTAAAAGTGTGACAAAACTACCTCTAAATAGTCTTTTCCCTTCAAAAACAGTCAAAGAAATCCTCCCACACTTTCTCCATGTTGGCAAGTCATCACTTTTGTTCACACATGTTTTCAACCTATTTGACCCACACTTTTGGTGCATTTAGAAAATGCATAATAAGATAATAATTTGATTAAGTGACTTGTAATAACATCACTAAACCAAATTATTTTACATTTCAAAATGAGAATGCAGAATAATAGGCCCCACCATTCTTTGAATTATATCAACATTTTGCATTATAAGTAACATTAAATATAGTGATTTGCAAATCACTTAAATAATGTTTTACAATCTGAACAAATGTAAAAATAATAATGAACTCCCAATCACTTCAAATTCTTGTAAAAAAATTTAAGCCAACTCAAACCCCTCTAAGGCATTGATAAAATCTAATTCACCCCTATTTCTACATTTCAAAGCCATACTTGACAAAAGTGACTTGCCATCATCACTTGGTCAACATTTCATATTTTCAAATATATGCAAAACAAGATCAATGGTTCGGCCTATGTGAGAGGTCATAAGATAACTCCTAAGTCTTGGAAGACTTTGCATTTTTCAAAAGACAATGAAAAAAACACTAAGGCATGGTGGTTTTCAAAATGTAATACAAGGCAAAAATTGCCTAAGCTTGAAAATGCAAACATAAGGCAAAAATTGCCTAAGGCATAAGACTTTAATTCCAAGCCCACGTAGCATTAGTTGTGCTTGAAAATTAAAAAAAAAAGGTAAAAAATACCTTTGATGGTCGGCCTCAATAGGGTTTCTAACCCTAACACAAAAATAATGGAAAAAGCAAAAGTCCATTCATTTTCTCCATCAAACATTCTAGAGAGGTTGGTCTGGCCGCCATGGGGTTTTGATGAGTGCACTGTAGAATGCTTTTTCTAGCTGATTTCTTGATAGATTCAAGTGATTTCTTGTGCCAAATTATTGGAAAAATGAGGTAAAAGCTTCTTTTTAACATAAATCTGGCTTTTTTCTCTTCATTTGAAAGCCATTCGAGCCTTCAAGGCCACAACTATAACATTTCTGATGCAAATTTTTGTTTTTCTTTTATTGCTGAAAGATTCTCTTGCATTTGGGCTGCCATTAATGTGATTTATTGAAGCTCTAAAGTTGAAAGTAACTTGCATATTTCATGAGAAAAAAGAAATTTGAGCTCAAGTAAGCTCCAATCTAGTTCATATCTTGATTTTTCTCCTTTCTTTTCAGTAAATTAAAGCTCATTTCAAGCTTTCTCCATACAGTGAAAAAGCGGTGAAAATATTTAGTTTTTTTCTTTTGTATTTGCAATTTAATTCAAAATGACAAGTGGGTTCTTGTCATTGTAAAAAAAATGACTTTTACTAGGTCGCGACTATCTGGGTTTTGTTTGTGCAAGAATTTGAATTGTTCCTTGAATCATCTTCTGTATCATGCATTTCTTTACCCATGAACATTTGTTTCCATTCTTTGTATATCACTTTGTTTGCAAAATAGAATTATGTTATTTAAATAGCCACGAGATTTGATAGCACATTTCCTTGCATAGATAAAATTCATCTTTTCTGGGTTTTCCAAAAACCTAACCTTCATGCTCACATTTTCTCGATGCTTTCATTTGTTTCTTGCATCTTGCCATGGTCTTACATGTACTTGCAAGAGACTAAGAATTTTTTTCTGGGTCTGAAAAGTTTAAGACAAAACCATAAATGGGTTTTCTGCATTCTAAGTTTCACATCTTCATTTGCCTAAGAAAAACTTTGTAATTTGCACAAGGTTGAAAGTCTTTTCTACTTTAAGGGTTTAAAGACCCTTCATGGTTGAATCTAGGTGTTTCCATGTATTTTCTTGAGAAAATATGACACCTTATATATTTTTTGTTTCATCATGTAGACCTCTTATTCAAACAAAACCCTCATGGTTCGGTCCAAACTCTGCAAATGCACCATCCTATCCTTAGAAAAGTGATTCTATTCACTGCCAGTACATCACACTCACATAGAAAATGATAAAACTTGATGAAATTGTATCTCATTAATCAATTGGCCTATGCACTTGTTCTTATTTGCTATCATCTGTTTAAGTAATTTTTCTTTCATTCTCATGCTAAATAAAACACGGTTATGATAGTATTGTTGGTTGGCTCCATTCACTCATAACATGTAGACTTTCACTGCCTTAAAGAGGATGCATTATTAGCTTCATGGTAAAGTAGGAATGGGAAAATATTGCTCTTTAATTAAAAGAACAACATGACTATATTTCTTTCATAATTGCAACTGTAATTATCATTTCCATTACTACTTCACAACTCCATATGACTATCATTGTATTTAGACTTTCTTTGTTATAAAGAGATAAACAACAATTTTGACTACAGTTCTAGCTCTTCATTTTTCAATTGATGTTGTACAAACATAGCTTGCTTGTTTCTATAATGTTGTTGTCCCTTTCTCATCATCATGAGATTGTATCTTCTGGGACTGATCAATTGATAATGCATGTGTATTGTGCTCTATTATGGATGGATTATTTTTCTCAGACATGTATGGACAGTTCATGCATTGACCAACCTATTATCATGGCTATTGTTATATTGTTGGCTAGAACATTGTAGCACACCTTTTCATGTTTCCAGTTTTGGATACTAGAATTTTGTTATTGGTTTTCCAATATACATATCCAACTCTTTTGTTGGGCTTCCATTTAAAATTCTCATGTTTGCATTTTCCTACATGACTGTGTGGTTGTCTCTTTTGTATGGTTGTGTTTAAATGTAAATGGATGCTCACTGTTGATTCCTTCTTAAAATGCTTGCTTTGTCTCTAAATGAAAGCATTTGGACTTATTGAAAGGAAACAACCTACTTGACCATTTGAAAAGAAACATATGAAAATAATGATATCATCTTGGATACAAAACAAAACATGTTCAATACCTTTTACCATTCAAATTATTGAATGAGCATCTCTCACTGTTTGATCTTTCATGTGTGGTCTCCTGATGTATATGGTAGCTATTCCGAATCTTTCCTCCATTGCACTTTCAATGAATGTTATTTCTACCATTTTGCTCATAGTTGTTTGAAATGCATTGTCCATTGATCCTTCTTGTCCTGTAGCATCAAATGACTGTACTTGTGCCTCTGTTTAGTGAATAATTATTAATTGTTCAATGTGAACAGTGCATAGCTCTACCCCTTTATCCCATGCATTCCACCCTTTGTGATGATCATGCTGCCATGTATGCTTCTTTCTGTGATTTGTTAAGTGACTGCCCTCTGTCAAAAGCAACATGATGATTGCCGATGTAATTTCAGCTACTCACTTGCATCACCGTGTTTTTTCTTTTTCATGCATGCACTATCAAAGGATGTTCTTTTGAGAACTAGAAGTTTCAAGAGTATGTAGAATTCTCATCCTCAAGTTTTGATAAAAGTAGCTTGTTCCTTGTTTCTCTTTCATGACTTATATCATTGTCATATCAGGATGTTCATGGCTCACTGATTTTTGATGCTCTGTTCCATTTTGTGGACTTCTATCTCTGTTTATTGTTGTACTTTAATGCTCATTCTCTTCATGCATTAAGATCACTATGATTGGTACATCACCATGAGACATTGTGTATTGATTTTTTGACACAAAGTGTGCATTATAGGGGTATTGTATTATGAACTTAGAACCTTTGTTTCCCTATAGCATGAGATCATTGTGGATTGTCCTGTAACTTGTCTTCCATACATGGTTGTGAACTTTCTTATGAGTTCCTATACTCTATCATGATGCCAAATGGTCACTATCATTAAGGTTTTTATTTTTCTTTTGCATGGCATTGACTGTCCTTGACATGATTTCCAATCAAATCCTTATCAAAGGCCACCCCTCATGACTGTCTTGCATTCATTTGTTCACCTTGTGTTTCTTCATGTAACTCATGATGATTTTAGACAAAACTTGATAGCTCCTCCATTATTTATTGATGGATGCTTAATTGAACTTGATGCATCTATAATTGAACTTGATGCAGCTGTACTTCAGTGCTCACATAAATCATTTTCTTCTTTAATAAAAAGGATTTTGGATCCACTTAAGAAGATTGAAAGACATATCAACAAAGTACTGCCCTTTTTGACATGATGGTAGCCTATTGATTGATTCATTGTGAAAAGATGAAAAAGTAACTTTTTGATAGTCACATTGTTTGTTGCATCTTTTAAATCTAATAATGAAAGTTGATGAACTGGTGTGATTCCATATTGATTTAATGCATCAAGAATATGTTTATCATTTATTTGATCAAGTTGCTCAATTCCTTATTCCTACTAAAACATAAGAGTGTAGCATGCTAGGCTCAACCCTCATGGGAGCCACATTTTACTCCACATGTTGTAATCAGTTGAATCAAAATAGTAATCAAAGATTTGTCTTATATCTACACAAGGGAAAAAAAAGTTAGATAAACAAAGCATATCATAGGTGTGTTTGATTACTCTTTTCTTGTTTTCCTAGACACTTATGGTATGTTGTCTATTTTAATGCTTATGGACATCAGATTACATGTTTATGGATGTTTTGCACATATTCTGATCAATGAATTTTCATTGCTCTAACAACACTCTTTTCTCAGATGCAAGAAACCTAGAAGTAGTGAGGAGAGTGTCAAACAAAATTAGGACAAGCAGGGAAGACTGAGATGATGCAGGACAAGGCCAACGAGATTCATCATTCCAGGAAATGACGGGTCCCTTTTCATTTATGTGCATTTCTTTCTTTTTATCTATAAGCATATAGTCTTTTCTTCATAAGCATTACAATAGTCAGTCCCTCGGCTTGTGAGGGACATTATACACTTATGATCATCAATAAAGATTACATTTGCAATACATGTTGGTTCTCTTTCTTATTTTATGCAATTGCAAAACTGGAATAATGCAATCTGTTTGACAATCTCCTTTATGCACATGAATGAAATTTAATAGAAAATGATGTATCTTTTAATGTTTAAATGAAAACACAATATTAAGTTACCTGATTTAGCTGGAAGCAAAATTAGGTAGCAATACATATTCCTATATATATTTATCTATATGTGTGTATATATATATTTATATTTATATGTAATTATATTTATATAAATGGTGGAAATTAAGAGTTCAAAATTGTTGGAAATCCAAGGTGAAAATTGTAGCAATGGAAACTAAAATAAAGTGGTTGCAAATATGAAATTATGTTTACAAGATTACAATAAAGTGATTATATGATTAACAATTGAACCAAAAATGAAAGAAAAAACAACAATACCACAAGTTGACATCCACAAGTGACACAAGATATATGTGGAAAAACCTTGCAAAAAAAAACTACACACCCAAAGAGATCCAATGTTTGTATTAATCTTCAAAAGAGACAATAGTACAACACTTCCTCTTTGTATTTTGGTAACACTTTGTTGCTCTGACAACTTGTAAACGAACTCTTACAAACCACTATCTCAAGGCTCCAATATGTACAAGTTTGTGGGAGAGAATACCACAAATGGTATCCAAAAACAACAAGAAATCCCTCCTGGAAGAACCCACGCCCCCCTAGTGGACAACCCATAAACATGGCATAAAATATTGAATAATCACATGGCCTTCACATGAGTGCCTAACCCACAACCAATCAAAATTGGTCAATACCTCGAGTGTTCCATAACTCTTCGATGACTCTAATGGCTTCAAGCAGGAACATGCACCAACATGCAAGCTTGGACATCCAACTATGCAAGAGCATGTAAAACATGCAAATAACATGCAAGGACATGCACACCAAAGTGGTCCCCACTCACAAAGTTGGATGCCCAAAAAGAATATTCTTTTGAGATGCCCTATAACCGTAACCATAGAGGGTCATCTTTTTTAATGCAATTACAATTTTGCATAGGAAAATAAATAATAAATATTTTTCCCCTCATGTCCTTTAGAGCACTTTTCAAAGAAGGTGGAGACACACAATTATCAACTTAGGATAGAAATTATAATTTCACCTATCCTAACATTCTCCCACTTGACATTATACATTACAATTACATCCATGAGATACAAACAACATATAATCAAGTACAATGATCAAGGCCCATGGCCTTCCTACACCAAGAGAACTTATCTATGGTCACTAGCTTCATGAGAGAATCTGCAACATTATCCAAAGTGTCAACCTTCTCAATCAGAACCTTACCATTCTCAACGACTTCTCCCACAAAGTGATACTGAACATAAACATTCTTAGTATGAGCATGATACATAGGATTTTTGGCTAAATGTATGACACTTTGACTATCACATCTAATCCTCATCATCCTACAATAGAAAACAATGTCATTACCAAGTCTCTATAACCAAACTGCCTACTTAAAGGCACGTGTAGCATCCATATACTCTGCTTCGGTGGTGGAAAATGCAATTGTAGGATGGCTCTTACTCACCCAACTCACTACACCTCCAAACAAAGTAAAAACATAGCCACTAGTGGACCTTTGACTATCCAAATCACCTGCCCAATCTGTATCAACAAAACCCTATATGTCCAGTGACTTAACCATATCATCAGTACCATAATAAAAAAAATAGTAATCAAAAGTACCATGCAAATATCTAAACACCTCTCAACAAAATTCTAATGTTTTCTACCAGGGTTAGACATAAACCTTCTCAAAAATCCCACTGCTTGAGCTATATCTAGTCTAGTGCAAACCATTGTATACATCAAACTACCAATGACACTAGTATAAGGAATGTTAGACATCTCTTCAAAATCACCATCAAAATTATGACACACGTGTCTAAAATCAACTTAGTACCAATCGGAAATGGAATATTTATTGGTTTGCATTCATGCATACTAAACCTTTGTAAAATGGTATCAACATACTTACTATGACTTAACCAAAGCTTTATGTGAACCCAATCTATACTAATCTCCATCCCAAGGATATATTTTGTAACCCCCAAATCCTTCATATCAAATATATGTTGGAAAGATGATTCTTAAGCTCCCTAATCATCACCTTGTTGTTACCCATAAACAACATGTCATCAACATATAAGACAATGATTAGTATCTAATTATCTATAGCCTTAATGTAAACACAATGATCCTCCTCATTCCAAAAAAATCCAAATTCAATGCAAATGCATCAAACTTTTGGTACCACATCCTGAGTGATTGTTTCAAACCATATAAAGATCCCTTTAACCTACAAACCAAGTGTTCTTTTCCTTTCACAAAAAAACCATCAGGCTATCATATATAAATTTCTTCCTCAAGATCCCCATGCAAGAAAGTATTTTTAACATCTATTTGTTCTATTTCAAAATCATAAGTAGCAAAAATAAATCACAAGAATCTAATAGAAGTTAACTTAGCATCATGAGAGAAAATTTCACCAAAATCAACTCCGTCTCTCTGGGAGTAGCCCTTGGTAACCAATCTGGTCTTGTACCACTCTAACCAACCATCAACACCAAATTTATTTTTAAATACCCACTTGCAATCGATGGGCTTCTGGTGCAGGAGCAACTTGACATTAAATGTCCTCAAAAGGCAAAAATTTCAAAATTTGATTTTTCAATTGTAAAGCAAGGTAAAGGGGTTATATAAAAGTCATATTAATGTATTAGAGTCCTCAAATAGGTCTTTAGTTGTTCAAGAAAGAAAGTTTGCAAAAATGAATGAAAATGCAAAAAAGATGTAAAAAGTTGCCAAACTTGTAAAAAGCAAAAAAATAGGAAGTTGAAAGGTCTTTTGTGGGAAAGTGAAAGGATGGATCATTGAATTTTAAAGGAAGTTTCTTTAACTACTTGTAACATCTATTTAAAGCTTTGGAAGGTCGAGACAACACAAAATTTTTGTATTCTTGGAAGAAAGATAGTAAATAAAGTCCATGTTTTTGTAATTTCCATGTTTTCTCTCTTTACCAGTCCATTGTACGGGTTGTACAGCAGCAAAGTAGTTTCATATTTTCTTTGTTTACCTAGATCAGTGAGTGGGAAACTCATTTGAAGCATTTAGAAGAGGTTAAATCACATTTAGGGGTGTAGAGAGCAAGAAACTTAAAAATCTGCCTGTGAACCCTAGTTAAATAGGGTTTTGAGAGTCAAATAAGAAAATGAAGCCTACTCCATCAAATTAGGCCTTGTAGATTTCTAGAGTAGAGTTAATTAAGATTTTTTATGTTGTGTGAGAGTTGATTTGTGTAGGGGAACTCAAGGAGCAAGGTTTTTGATGTTGTCCTAATCAGAAATTCTGAGTTTTCTTCCAAAAGTTGGTGGTTATAATCATGAAAATGGAGAAACAGCATGCGCTTCGACTTGGTGATGATAAATTAAGTTGGGGAAGGTATACTTTAACATGTTTGAATATTTTGTAGATGGGTTTGAGGTTGGAAATGTGTATCTTCAATAAACCCTCACCTTTTTGTGCTGAAAAGCCTATTATTAAGGGTTTTGTGGATCAACATTAAATCAGGCTTTTTAGTCCCTAAAAATGGATGATTGTTGAGTTTTTCAATCTTTTTGAAGAATTTTTTGGGTTATTTGATGGTTTTGAGTTGATTCTAGGGTGGTTGCTTTGGAATTTTGGGCTAATTAGTGTGATTTGGCAGCATACAATCAGATTTTCTGATTTTGATGAAAAGATTAGTGAAACAAAGATGCTTGTTCAATTTGATCTTCTCCAATTGTGTTTGGGACATAAGTTCCCTAGATGTATGGTGATTTGATTGATGCTCTTGCATTAATTGGTATCAGAGCTAGTCAATTCTGATGGTTGGTTAAGTTGTTGTTGAGTTTGGTTGCAGGTGCTTGATCCATCTATTTTGCAGAGAGGAAGAGTTCTGAGTTGTGTGTTGGCAGACTAGGAAAGGTTTGTGGTCACCATCCTCCAATGGATATTAAGCTGGGTAGAAGGTGCAAGGAAAGAGAGTGAGGCATCTTCCAAGATCTGTTGTTGGGTAAGATGGATGGTTTGTTGAGTGTTTGCGGGTTGAAGAGAGATGGATACCTGGTTGTGAAGCACTTGAGTTTGAAGCCATTGAAGAGTACTCCACTGATGGGAGTAAATGAGAAGATGAAGACAAGAAGTCAGAGAAGGTCAAGGATGAATTGTGATAAAGATGAAAGTTTGCAAGGACAGTACTGTGTCCTTGGTTGAGAAAAGAGTCAGAGGAAAGATGAGAACTTTGTGAAAGGACAGTCCTGTGTCCTTTTGAAAGAGAAGATAATTGAGAACTTGATGAGTAGAGAAAGAGAAACTATTGGAAAAAGACAAAGATGAAGACAAAGTTGAACACAAAGTAAAGGAAAAAGATGAAGATTCAAGAGACAGAGAGAGGAAGTAGTCCAAGACAATTTGAAGTTGATATGCAGGTGAAATAAAAAAGCAAAGGTTGATACAATATGTTTCCAAGGGACTTGGAAAGTTTTTGTTGGTTGGTTGTATGGTGTAGGAGCACCTTGACATTAAATGTCCTCAAAAGGAAAAAATTCAAAATTTGAATTTTCAATTGTAAAGCAAGGTAAAGGGTTATATAAAAGTAATATTTAATGTATTAGAGTCCTCAAATAGGTCTTTTGTTTGTCAAGAAAGAAAGTTTGCAAAAATGTACAAAAATGCAAAAAAGATGTAAAAATTTGTCAAACTTGTAAAAAGCAAAAAACCAGGAAGTTGAAAGGTCTTTTGCGGGAAAGTGAAAGGATGGGTCGTTGAATTTGTAAAGAAGTTGCTTTAACTAATTGTAACTATTATCAATCTGAAGTTGCACCCTGTTGAACTTGATGTTCAACACCTCAGTGTAACATGGGAAGACCTCTAAAGCTGTGGGTTTCTTGTAAACAAAGGTCAACCTCTAGAGAAGGACGACTTCCTTTGGTGTCACCTAAACTACTGATTCTTTAAAGGGAAAGGGAGAAGGAGTGCATAAAAATAAAACTAACGCTATGGTGGTACACCAAACTGAGAAGAGCAATGGGATACTTAGGTTACACTTGAAATTGATAATGACCATAAGATTACACATCAAATTCTATAAGCTTAGCATTAATATTTCACAAACAGGTTCGATTCACACTTTTTCAAAAAAGGAAAAGATTTTCACATAATAGAATCTGTGTGCGATTATATAAACACAGCTTGTGATTTTTATAATAATACTTTTTGCAAAGGAAGGCATGAAACACAAGATAAAGTTATAAAGGAATGAAAGAAATTCACAAAAATAACTTGATCATGAACCTTAAATGCACAACACTTTGCAAGAACAAGAGGGTAATCTAAAACATCAATAGTGACCAAGGTAAACTCTGTATACTATGCTCCAAAATGAGTTACAGAAGTTTGCTAATCTGAGAAAGGACTTCAAAAGTCACAAACTTTCAAAAAGAATAAGGAGAACTCCTTTTCAAAGAAGCAAAAATGCCATATATACAAAAAGATGTTGGCCCCTCTGGGCTAACAAAAATATCTGTTCATAAAGATCTACCCTTAGATCTTTTAAATGAAATTAATTCTACATCTAATTGCATCCTCGTGTCCATTTTGGTGACAGATCACCCTTAGGGGAAGCCTTAAGATCTTTTGCAGCATTAACTTTGGGTCCTCGTGTTCCTCTTCGAATCTCCTGGCCGAGCTGCCTTGAATGCTACTGAGTGTTACCATAAATGTAGATCGACTCTTCTGCTAGCAGTGATCCTAGGTGTCACGGACTTGAGGATTTCTCCTTTCTGCCAGCTTTCCTCTTGCTCCAGATCATTCTGCATTTTGACCTTTTTCCAGAATGAGTCTTTGGTCTCCTCCTAGATTCTTACAGACACCACCACCTGTATATCAAACTAATTCATTGCTCTATTCATAGAGCTGATCCATACATTTCTATTATGTTGATCTTCTTTGTCGGGGTGGTCAATCAGTCAAACGGCTCATGGTCCGTCCTTAGCTCCCTCTGATTGGTTGAACTTGTGCCACATAGATTCCCAGACGGTCAAAGGTCACCTCATCAGAATCGCATGTCGGTGAGACACTAATCATGTCTCCCCCCAATGTGATTAGACCTCGCAGCAACATTCAGAAGGACATACGACAGTCAGTGAGACCCTATATCGAATGCAAAAATCATATCGATCTCGCCCTCATCATCGCCTAGACTATTGTCAGAGACACATCGAGTCAGCAAGAGATCATCAGTCAGCAGGAGATCATAGTGAATGCTAAGAGTCCTACTAATATCCTTTTCCATGGCAAGTTGATCGCTATCGGCAAGACCTTCCATTGTCGACAAGAGCTCATGCTGAAGGCAATATCTTCAGCGAGCCCATCGGGTCGGCAAGACTTCTTATCGAACTCCTCTTGGCGATGAGTCCCACTGCAGCCAGCTCCCTATCAACGAGACACTATTCTCTCGACAGGACCTCATAGCGAGCTCCCTTTCTCTCCCCGAGCTCACTTAATTTCATCGAGACCTCCAACAATCGGCAAGACATCACTCTGATGGCCAGACGTTACGTCGATGTCAAACTTTCTTATCAGGACCTTTTTCGTTATCAGTTAGACCTCATGCCGAGCTCATTTCCTTCGCCAATGCCGCTTCACTTCGGCAAGACCTCACCCCATCAGTGATACCTTATAGCGAAGCCCCCATATTGCATCGAGATCTTACCCTTTTGGTGAGACTTCGTTTGATCGGCAGGACCTTATGCCGAAGGAAAAATCCTCCGGCGAGCTCGCTTCATCATCTGTCGACAAGACCTCATCGGGTCAGGAAGACCTCATGCTGAAGGCAATATCTTTGGGCAACCTTTTTCATATCGGGGAGACCTCCATTGGTCGGGGGGACATTATAGCGAAGGCACGAACTTTCGCCGAGACCCCATATTTTCGGGAAGACATCTCCCTAAGACCATTCACTTTGGTGAGACATCTATCATCGGCGAGACCTTTCGCCAAGCTTGCTTCCTTCGTTGAGACCGCTTCACTTTGGCGAGACCTCACCCTGATGGTGAGACCTTACAACGAAGCCCCCATATCATCGCCGAGACCTCAAGCAATCAGCAGGACATCATTCCGACGGCTAGACGCTACATCAATGTCATCCATGTCAGGGAGACCCTTCGTTATTGGTGAGACCTCTTGCCAAAGGAAAAACACATATCAAGACCCCTCCATTATCGGAAAGACTTCATACTTTTGCCGAGACATCACGGCAACTCTACTTTCCTTTGCCCCGAGCTCACCCTACTTCGGCAAGACCCTTTTAGGTCGGAAAGACTTCTCAACGAGGCCCTTCTTTTCCTCCTGATGACATCTCACTTCATTAAGACCTTCATTTGTTGCCGAGACCTCACCCTAAGTTCAACATCTCACTGAGGGCTCCATTCTTTCAACGGGACTTTGCCCATTCGGCCAGACCTCATGTTGAGATGTTCATCTCCTGGTGAGCTCAGACCTTCATTCGGGGAGACCACCAATGGTCGGCGAGACCTCTCGCTGAGCTCCTCTCCTGTTGCCAAGACCCTTGGTAGTCGCTGAGACATCCCAGTGAGAGCCCCAACTTTCGCCAAGATCGCTGACTTTGGCAAGATCCTTTTGGCACGCCTAGACCTCTTAGCGATGAAAATGTCTAGCCGAATGAGACATTTCTAAATGAATAGAACCCCTGCTTGTTAGCAAGACAATTTGAAGGTCTTGGCAACTCACTCCTTAGAGGATTTCCATGCCGAACTTGACTGAGGCAGGGTTTCCAACTGAGCTCCTTGTGACTTGGCATCAAATATATGATTTAATCCTGCACAACAACATCCCCATTTGTCCTTCATAACACCTGAAACATAGGTTGCCCTACCTGATTGAGCCCGTAGGTGAAAATTGGGTAACATTTTTGGCGACCTTTGCTGGATGTTTGCCTGCTAAACATGAAAACCAATAGCCTAAACTTGTCCATTGGGCATGGAGTCATTAGAGAACCAACACCACTTGAAAACATCATTGAAAATTGTTATAACTCAACAGAGCAGCAAGAGACACCCTTGAAATTTATGAAAACCCAACACAAAAAAAACAAACTATCTAACTGTGCTCAAAAGCACTTAGGGAAAACAAAGATGCATTTAAAATGAAACTAACCTACCCTATTCTTACCAGCAAAGAAGCTGGTCAAACGAACCCATTGACAGGTTGGGTAAAATAACTACCTTTTCTAAAAAAATTACAATGTTTGCTACACTGGAGAATAACTAAAAAGAAATGAAGCATGCATGACAATTCAGCGGATAGTTGTAAGATTTCTTGCAGAACATATTCAAGCTTACTACCCCTTTCATATGGAATGTAAACATTCTCGTTCTGAGGTGGAAAGGTAATTTTAGTGTGCTCCTCCTCAGCAGTACCCTCATGCTTGGGTGCAAGCAAGGTATCAATATCTTTACTGGTCTCCATTTTGGCTAGATGTCTGATCGGGCATCCTTGTGAAAGAATAGCCTCCAAGCCAATTCTGTTGGGTCTACTTTGATCAGCTGCTTCCACAGTCATAACCCCATGATGATTGGAATGAGCTACCTTGTGTGATTCAAATGAAACTATGGCAGCTCCTTCCACTTGGTTATGCTGCTCGCACTCTCCAGATTTAGTTAATGATGGCTTGGCATCAGGTTTTGAGAAAAACTCCTACACTAAGCTTGAAAACATATCCTCTTCAATTTCCTGATCAACTTCCTCATGCATGAAATGTCCTACATCAATCTCATAATTTTCTCCTTGA
Organism: Sequoia sempervirens; assembly: GCA_007258455.2. Lineage (NCBI taxonomy): Eukaryota > Viridiplantae > Streptophyta > Pinopsida > Cupressales > Cupressaceae > Sequoia > Sequoia sempervirens. Next base: position 38,136 of record VDFB02327307.1, read on the forward strand.
ACACTTAAAGGAGTACTTGTACCTTTCAAAACATGCTTTTGTTGATCATGCCCCTCTTCATGGATGTTTTCACAGGTACCCACCCTTTCACCTCTTAAGACCAGGCTGCCCCCATCTTCCTCTTGATGAATGAACAACCTATCAAAGAGAATTTCATCTTCTGGTTGTCCAAGCTTTAACACTCGTGTTAGTTCAAGCAGGGTGTCTCTATCATCACCCACAAGACTAGGAAGTTCAACAAGCCAATCTATTGTGAGCTCATCACTTTGCAGCTCAAAACTGGGCATTGAGGTAAGTTCAGTCAAGCACTGCTCGTCTTCACCTATAAATTGTGGAAGTTCGTCAAATAAACAAACATAAATTTGAACTTGAGCATCCTTTCCTTCTTCAACCATCTGATGTCCTACTTTCTGCTCTTCCTCTTGTTTGAGCTTTTCTTGCTTTAGTCGTTAACATGCTACAGCTAACTGCATTGGATTTACTTTGCTGATCCTCTCCATGAGGAGTAAGTCATCTAAATCAATGGGCCACTCTTGAGGGATGATGAACTGATCTTGTTTAGGTACTGCATTCTCTTGCATTGAATTGAATCCCTTAAAGCTTGGAATTTCAAACTGAGAAGACTTACTAGGGGATTTGAGAGGTTGACTTTTTCTAAAGCTGGCAAACTTGTATTTGGGAACCTCTTGTTTGGAGAATTTTAGCCTCATTTCTGCATCCTTTGCAGCCAGCTGCTGGACAAGGCTCTCTTCAAATTGCCTCTTTTTGGCCTCCCATTCCTGCTCACTTGTCTGAGCTTGGTAAGCTTTTTGTTCTTGTTGCCAATCGATCTCCTGTTGTCCTTCAATCTCCAACATTTATCTTTGAAAATTAGTGATTATGTCATCGATGCACATGTTGTTAACTCCTTGAAATTGGGCATGTGAACAAACATGTTGGTTGGCATTATGATGGTTTTGCTGAGACTATTGTTGGACATATTTAGGCTGATGCACAAATTGAGTAGGGGTGGGAGGGTGGAAAACTTGTGGGGAATATTGATAATCTCCTGTAGCAAAGATACTTGGACTAAAAATAGCTGCATACTCATTTTGATATGACTGATAATTGGGTATATGAGCAGAATTTTCATGAAATGAGGGATGATTAGCAGTTTCATGACAAGCTGGATGATAGAACATGTCTTCATAAAATGTAGACATTTTGGAGCATTCATAGAAGCTGGAAATGCATTAAAATTTCTTGTAAAACAAGAAAACTAGATCTGATTTCTTGGAAATAAGAACATACCAGCACTTAATCTGCTTGAAACCAGTTGTTATTCTCCTGGAGTCGCCAAGTATGTAAATAAAATGCCTCCAAAAGGCTGAAACTACTGCTGCACACACCAAACAGCAACAATAAAATGCATAAACATGAACTAAGAAGCATTTCACGGAGTCCCATCGGGCGTGCCAAAACTGTTATCAATCTAAAGTTACACCCTGTTGAACCTGATGTTCAACACCTCTGTGTAACATGGGAAGACCTCTAAAGATGTGGGTTTCTTGTAAACAAAGGTCAACCTCCAGAGAAGGCCGACTTCCTTTAGTGTCACCTAAACTACTGATTCTTTAAAGGGAAAGGGAGAAGGAGTGCATAAAAATAAAACTAACGCTATGGTGATACACCGAACTGAGAAGAGAAATGGGATACTTAGGTTACATTTGAAAATTGATAATGACCGTAAGACTACACATCAAATTTTGTAAGCTTAGCATTAATATTTTACAAACAAGTTTGATTCACACACTTTTTAAAAAAAGGAAAAGATTTTCACAAAATAGAATCCGTGTGCAATTATATAAACATAGCTTGTGATATGTATAATGATAATTTTTGCAAAAGAAGGCATGAAACACAAGATAAAGTTATAAAGGAATGAAAGAAATTCACAAAAATAACTTGATCATGAACCTAAAATGCACAACACTTTGCAAGAACAAGAGGGTAATCTGAAACATCAACAGTGACCAAGGTAAACTCTGTATACTATGCTCCAAAATGAGTTACAGAAGTTTTCTAATCTGAGAAAGGACTACAAAAGTCACAGACTTTCAAAAATAATAAGGAGAATTCCTTTTCAAAGAGGCAAAAATACCATATATACAAAAAGATGTCGGCCCCTCTGGGCTTACAAAAATATCCGTTCATAAAGATCTGCCCTTAGATCTTTTAAATGAAATTAATTCTGCATCCGATTGCATCCTCGTGTCCATCTTGGTGACAGATCGCCCTCAGGGGAAGCCTTAAGATCTTTTGCAGCATTAACTTCGGGTCCTCGTGTCCCTCTTTGAATCTCCTTGCCGAGTTGCCTTGAATGCTATTGAGTGTTACCATAAATGTAGATCGACTCTTCTGCCAGTAGCGATCCCAGGTGTCATGGACTTGAGGCTTTCTCCTTTCTGCTAGCTTTCCTCTTGCTCTAGATCCTTCTGCATTTTGACCTTTTTCTGGAATGAGTCTTCAGTCCCCTCCTAGATTATTAGAGACGCCACAACCTGTATATCGAACTAATTCATTGCTCTATTCATAGAGCAGATCCATATCGTTTCTGTTATGTTCATCTTCTTTGCTGGGGTGGTCAATCAGTCAAACGGCTCATGGTCCATCCTTAGCTCCCTTTGATTGGTTGAACTTGTGCCACATAGATTCCTAGATGGTCAAAGGTCAACTCATTAGAATTGCATGTTGGTGAGACACTAATTGTGTCTCCCCGATGCGATTAGACATCGCAGCAACATTTGGCAGGACACGCGACAGTCAGCGAGACCCTATATCGAATGCAAAAGTCATACCGATCTCACCCTCGTCATCACCCAGACTATCGTCAGAGACACATCGGGTTGGCAAGAGATCATTAGTCGACAGGAGATCATAGTGAATACTAAGAGTCCTACCAATATGCTTTTCCATGGCAAGTTGATCGCTATCGGCAAGACCTTCCATTGTTCGCAAGAGCTCATGTCGAAGGCAATATCTCTCAGCGAGCCCATTTCATCTTGGCAAGACCCCATCAGGTCGGCAAGACTTCTTATCAAACTCCTCCTCTCGGCGATGAGTCCCACCGCAGCCAGCTTCCTATTGGTGAGACAATATTCTCTTGACAGGACCTCATAGTGAGCTCCCTTTCTCTCCCCGAGCTCACTTCATTTTGCCGAGACCTCCAACAATCGGCAGGACATCACTCCGATGGCCAAACGTTACGCCGATGTCAAACTTTCTCGGTGGGACCTTTTCGTTATCGGTGAGACCTCATGCCGAGCTCATTTCCTTCGCCGACACCGCTTCACTTCGGCGAGACCTCACCCCATCGGTGATACCTTACAGTGAAGCCCCCATATTACATCGAGATCTTACACTTTCGGCGAGACTTCATTTGATCGATAGGACCTTATGTCGAAGGAAAAATCCTCTGGCAAGCTCACTTCATCATCTGTCAGCAAGACCTCATCGGGTTGGGAAGACCTCATGCCGAAGGATATATCTTTGGGCGACCTTTTTCATATCAGGGAGACCTCCATTGGTCGGGGAGACATTATAGCGAAGGCACCAACTTTTGCCGAGACCCCATATTTTCGGGAAGACATCTCCCCAAGACCATTCGCTTCGGCGAGACATACGTCATCGGTGAGACCTTTTGCCGAGCTTGCTTCCTTCGCCAAGACCACTTCACTTCGGTGAGACCTCACCCCGACGGTGAGAACTTACAACGAAGCCCCCATATCGTCACCAAGACCTCAAGCAATCGGCAGGACATCACTTCGACGGCCAGACGCTACATCAATGTCATCCATGTCGGGGAGACCCTTCATTATCGGTGAGACCTCTTGCCAAAGGAAAAACACATATCAAGACAACTCCAATATTGGCAGGACCTCATACTTTCGCTGAGACATCATGGCAACTCTACG
>VDFB02327308.1:0-44964 GCA_007258455.2 Sequoia sempervirens
AGCACCTCAGACTATTATGATCAGTTTTGACTACAAATCGCCCACCCACCAAATACCGCATGAACTTCGCCAACACATGCATGATGCCGAGCATTTCCTTATCGTATATAGAATACAACCTCTCAACATCTTGGAGATTCTTGCTCCCATAGGCAATGGGATGCCTATTCTGCATCAACACTACACCAATCCCCTCTCCTGATGCATCGGATTCCAACACAAAGGGCTAGGTGAAATCCGACAATGCAAGAACTGGGCATGTACTCATGACCTCCTTAAGCTTGTCAAAAGCTCACTGAGCCTCGCTGGTCCATCTAAAAGCACCCTTCTTGGTGAGCTCTGTGAGAGGTGCCCCAAGTTGTGAATACCCTTTGACGAACCACCTGTAGTAATTGCATAGGCCAAAGAACCCTTGCAGCTCCATGAGTGTCCTCGGTGGTGGCCAATCTAGGGTTGCTTGGATCTTTTTCTGATGCACCTAAACTCCTTGTGCACTGATGATGTGACCTAAGTATAGTATTTCCTTCATCCCAAACTCACATTTGGAGGCCTTGGCATACAATGATTGTGCCTTCATGATCCCCAACACCTCATCAAGATGTTTCAGGTGATCCTCCCATGTTTTGTTGTATATCTATATATCATCGAAAAATATGAGGAACTTTTGCAATTGCTTGTTGAAGATGTGATTCATGTAGGACTGAAATGTTGCAGGAGCATTGGTTAGACTGAACGACATGACCAAAAACTCGTAATACCCATAATGGCACCTAAAAGCTGTCTTATGGATGTTCTGATCCCGCACTCTAATCTAGTGGTATCTTGATTTGAGATCTATCTTCGAGAAGAAGACATCTCCATGCAACTCATCTAACAATTCATGAATCCTAGGAATTGGATACCTATTCTTGATTGTCTTTTTGTTCAAAGCGTGGTAATCAATACACATTCTAAGAGTCCCATCCTTCTTTTTAACCAACACCACAAAAGATGCAAAAGGACTTGAACTCGGCTTGATATAACCCATATCCAGTAGTTCCTTGATCACTTTTTCAATCTCATCCTTGAATATTTCTTGGGATGTCAGTAGGGAGTAGTAATAACAGGCTTGGCCCCTTCCTCAAGCTCAATGGTATGCTCAAAAACCCTATTTGGTGGCCTCCCTGGAGGAATATCACTGAAGACTACAATGCGATTGTTCAATATCTCCTACAAATCATCCTAGTAGTGCTTAGGCCTGTTGTCCATGGACTTAGAAGAAATCAGACATTGTGCTGCTCAAGCAACATCACCATGTCTCAAAATGCTCTCCATACGTTTGGCTGAAACCATTCTAGGAGCTACATCAGACATACCCCTAAATACCACTTTCCTGCCATCTGCCTTGAACTTAAACTCCATGGTCTAGAAGTTTTGAGAATACTTCTCGAGTGAGTGAAACCACTAAATACCCAAGATGGCATTGGTCTCACCTAAGTCTACCACAAAAATCATCAGTAACTGTATAGTTACCAATCGTGATGCTCATTTGAGGAACCTTCTGCATACAAGAAATCTGATATCCATCTGCAACCATGACATTAAATCCCTCATGCTCCATAGTCTGCAAACCTTTCCTAGTAACCATAGCAGAGTCTATAAAATTCTGGGTAGCCCCACTATCAATTCAGACTGTGATTCTCTGTCCTTGTAGCACTCTGTGAACTCTGAAAGCATTGAATTTTGGTGTCCTAGACATAGTAGCAAGTGTACCACCCTTGACCCCTTTAGGTGGCGTCTCATTGGCATCCAACTACTCATCATCTGACTCACTGTGTTCGCTGCCCTAGTTATGATTAGATTTCTCCTCTTCTTCACTATCAGATACAATCTTGATATAATGCACCTTGCCCTTACGAAGACATCTATTTCCTGGTTCCCAAGGCTCTCTGCAACTGAAACATAATTTCTTTCTCCGCAACTTTTGTTGAGTCTCATCATCCATTCTGTTTTTTTGTGCCATTCTTTCTGAAAGGGTTTCTTCCCTTTGTCCTTTTGAGAGGTAGAGCCTTTGGACTAAAACTTAGTTCTTCAGGTTGGTGGAATCCATATCCCTAGCTTTCTTGATTGCCTCCTATAGTGAGTTAGGATTGAGAGCTTTGACCCAACCCCTTAAAGGGTCCATTAAACCATCCATGAATAAAACCAACAATCTCCTTTTTGAAATATTAGTGACTAGAACAAGAAGTCTCTGGAAATCAGCAATGTAGTTGCCCATTGATCCCCCCTGCTTCAATTGGGCTACTCCTTGAAATGTAGTTCAGGATCCTTGACATCAAACCTCTCGATTGACCTTTTGGTAAATTTAGCATAAGAGGTGATTTGATCATGGCCCATTGTGACCATTCCATGGTGCCACCATTTGTGGGCAACTCCATCTAAGTGTATGGAAAAATATTTTATTGCTCCATCTTCAGGCATTGGATTCAACTGGAAATATGTATCAACTTTTGGAACCCAAGCATGTGCTGATGTCTTCCCTAATCCATCAAAGTAAGGCAAACTCAATTTACCCACCTTCCTCCTAAGGTCATTATGATGCTCTCTATTACCCTCATAGGGAATATGTCGCATCCTCAAGTCTATATAATCACGGAGGGAGATATCATGTCGAAAACCCGATCTTGCATCAAACCAGTCTTGTTTGAGTTCTTGCAACTCGATCAATGTGGGTCTTGCCTTCTGAGGCTCTACTATGGGTGGAAAAACAGGCATTAAAGGCCTTGAACTAGCAGGTGCACCACGCCGATTTGGCGTTCTGTTATTGACCAAATTATCTCCTTGGCCATAATGGCCATTTCAGTTATTCCCATTGTTATTGTTATTGAGCATGGTTTGTGTCATCAACTCTATCAACTGTGTCATGCACTGATTTGTTGCCTTTTGCTTAGCCAACAAAGCATTGAGAAGGTCTTCCCCTCTTTGATCGTCCCCTCTTTCTCCCATCTCAGCCTCTATTTGTGCACCACCTCTTGTAGAGGAGTCAGTGCCACTACTAGAAGGAGATATCTGATGTATTCCCAAAATACCAAAGGCGGTTTCCCCTTCAGGGACCCAAGTTGGCTGGCACTGCTTCTTAATCTCCCTATTGTAGTACCTTCTCTCTCTGTCACTTATGAAACCTACAGGCTGGCAAGAACACCAACTCTGATACCATTGTAAAGACCCTTGCCTAAATTGATAAGATATTTACGATTTTTCACAGTTTGATAGCTGCAAGCACATTGTCAAACAGTTTGCTTGCTTGCAAAACCAAGTGGTCCTCAAGGGTATTTAAGTAGATATTGCATGTACTAAGTTTATCATATGAAGAATTTCTCCTTCATCACTGTTCTAGCATTATTATTTACCCATTGCATCATCAGAGAAAATGGTAATAACAATAGCAAAGCTTTTGATAATCAAATTTCAGATTGACATGCTCAACAATATTCATCATACATCCTCATTACAATATGTAATATAAATCATAGGAATTTTGAAAATATTTATGCAACTTGGGAATCGATCCCAGATTCCAAGTGCTGTTCAATTGGACTGATATTGCATGAAATAAATGCCGCACCTTATATTACATCAGCACTAGACATAATGCATAGTCGGCCCTGTTATATAGTTGCGGCTCCCACTCACAGTATTCTTTCAGGATATTTGGCAACAATTAATTGCTATCTTCAGTACTCTCAATGCTTGTGGCCTTTTGCAAGTGAAGGTTGGTGGCACGACTTTATTTGGTTATTCCTTTGACTCAAAGACTCCCATGCTAGCACCTAGTCCGCATTAATAATATATATATTCACCCTTCCGTGAAGGTGGCAAAGAATATGAGCTGTGATAAAAGACAAATAGGGGTGGGGACAATGTAGAACTTCCAAACAAAAGCCCGATAACATTTATTCACTGCGATTTAATATGCATCGTGATAACAAAGCAAGGTGACAACCGTGTGAATAAGCAATGGCTTAATATTAGCTTCAATCCTTGGAAGTGATAAGTCACAACTTTCCTACAGAGAGATACGATCACCAATTTTTGATAGTATATATATAAATGGACCTTCAATGAAAATAAATCATCCAATTTTCAATATATATGACGTTCCCATCTGAGCAATATATGAGTAATCAATCAGCCATAATAAATACTTCTATGCAATCAATTGATATGAATTGATCAACAACCAAGAGCAATGATGTGTAATAAACCCAAACTAGAAGCTTATTGAAAAATCCACAAATTTGTCTCTGGAGGAGACCCACAAATTTGGCAATGATCTGCAAATGCAGGCTAGGGTGTAATCGTTTCACCACCGAAACCCCGAAATCTCAAGCCTGAAAGCTCTCAAGAAAATAAATGAATAAAACTCCCAATGATGAATTATTCATTCCCGAATGAACCTTATGCAGCCTCTTGTGAAATAATCGTTGACAAATATTTAAATATTTGAATATTTACTTTAGGAGGGAAATAGCTACTTTATAAAAATATTAATTAATTAATATTATTCATAATATTTGCTTTTGGAAGAATAGTAATTAATCAAACATTAATTCCCTTAATTTATTTAATGGCTTATGGGAATAAAATAAGCCACTAAAATATCCAGATTATTTAATTAGAAGGGGACATTACAACCAACCTCAACACTTTGACCAAGGGCTTTGAAATTTGCACAATCTCTTGTGCATCTGTCTGAAATGCCTCATCAAGCATAAGGTGCAAAATGGTGGTCCTATCAATTTGAGTAGAAAATGAGCACTCTACCCAATTTGATGAAACAAAAACATGTTTGAGGTTTTCTTTGGGCACAAATTCTACAATTCCAAGAAATTAATGGCAAACCTTGTCACACCTAGTCTCATAAGTTCCTTTCCCTTAATCAAGATCCCATTGTGCTTAACACCCTAGTGTGGTTATATATGGATTTCATGATAGATCTTCCCCTTTATTGTAGATTTAACCCTTCAAGTTTTCCAATGCCCTCAAGGGTCAAATCAAGGCAATGTGTTGTAGATGGGCTTCAAGACAGTGTGGGGTACTTCTCCATGAGAAGTTTGCTAGTTGCCACACAAGTTACTACATTGTTAGTGATAAACTGGACTACATATTGCAGCCCAACCTCTATCACAACCTTATCAAATAGTGAAAATAATAAGTGGGTTGACTTCATTGTATTCAATACATCTACTAATTTCAGGAAAATCATACAATTTTTTGATGCAACAAGAAAGTTGATGGAAATATGATTGCTTTTGTTAGTCCACCCATCACACACAATGTTGCAACCTATAGTCTCCCATTGCTTGCGATGCTCAACAACTACCTTGCTAACATCATGCACTGCCTTTGTTAGCAAATCAACTTTGATGCTCTTATATGATGGGGCCTTGAAACCAAGACATGAAATAACAATGGCATCAATTGTGGCCTACCAATAACGAGATTGCTCGATGTTGAATGGGATGCTTGAGTAATACCAAAAAATTGCTATTGCATTAGTTGTCTATGTGTGAACATTTTCCCTCCATTGTATGCTCTTCAATGACAGTTAGGATCCAAGTGTGGTGTGGGGTACAAAAAAGGTATTCACATTTCCACCACCAATATTAGGTTTTTTAAAGTGTTAATTGGTGTGGTATTAGAAGAACTATATCTTGATGCTAGACGTTCCTCATCATCTATACCAATGATTGCATCACACTCACTAGAAGATTGTGTCAATATGCATGAACCAATAGTAGTTTTGTCCTTTTTCACCTTACTTTATGCATAGGCATCCAAAGACAACTTTGTGTAATGTCCCTTTTTACATTTTCCTTATTTTCCTTTAAACAATAAAATCTAACTCTCAATTATTGAAGTTTGCACAACTAGAATAAATATGAAATTCATATGATTACAAAATTACTGCTAATAATGAATTTGTTAATTAGATTTAATATTCAGAAAATGGTTTTGAATGATCAAGTTGTCTATTTCTATCAGTTGATGTTGCAAGGTGTGAGCCCTTGGTCTCCTTGTGCTGTGCAAGGTAGTGCTCAGGTTCGTGACATGGCTTAACCGCCTCTCGTGGATTCATTAACTTTGGTAGTTGTATTGAGCATTAACAGGTTGATCTTTTGGTGCAATGACAACCGTATGTGCAACAATTGGTATCGGAGCCTGGGTCACAGGTTCGAACCCCTCGCTTGCGTTGGGGGGGGATTGTTGCAAGGTGTGCGACCTTGGTCTCCTTGTGTTGTGCAGCGCAGTGCTTGGGTTCGTGACATGGCTTAACCGCCTCCTGTGGATTCATTAACTTTGGCGGTTGTATCGGGTATTAACAGGTCAATCTTTTGGTGCAATGGCAACCGTCTGTGCAACAGTTGATTAATCAATGCCTCTTTTTCTGCAGCAATTTATTTCTCAATGAAGTGCCTTTTCTGCCTTTAATACTACCTGATATTTGACCTTAGATGGTCACAATCTGTTGTTGATAGTAAATGTATTTTAATTCAAACTCAAATTTGCACAATGGTGATTCCATGTGAGATCACCCTTAGGAATTGTGGGTTTTAGTCCTCCAATTCCAAACCTATCAGGGTTTCATCCTTCAATTGGTTGAACCATAGTTTTTGCTCCACAAGGAGTAATAATCAAATATAAAATGAATTCTTCATATGGTGCCTACTTCTCCTTGTTTGGTGTCTCTTATATATCTTTTTCCTTCAATGGTTGTGATTCTTCACAGGCCCCTTGACTTTTGATTAAATTAAACTTTAATTTTATATTTTATAATTATTATATTATATGTATTTTTTAATATTTTAATTTATTATTATAATCTGAAAAAAAGGGGGATATTACAATCCACCCTTCCCAAAATTGCTTGTACTCAAACAATCACATACTAGAATACTCTTAGAATTTCTTCACTTTATCGAGTCTTTCTTGGAGATAACAAGATCTCAAATCAATTTTGGAAATATTATGAATCTCTCTAATGATGCAGTTGAAATATGCCAACCAAATTTTTCTTTGAATTTCATAACACAAACATCAATCCGCCAAGAGATTAGTGTTAGCTTCCAAAAAATGATGATTAATTTAAAGAACTCAACGCCAAGAATGTTCACCAAGATCCTTCAGAAGGCAAGGTGATAGCATATGGTGGAGTAAGCAACTAAAACTGAAAATGAAACTCAATTGTAAAGCTAATAGGTGGTGAACCAGCCATGAAGAGTCCGCGCTACCACTTATTCAGTGTAGGGGAATAAACAATACAATGCAAAGTAATTTATCCGCTTAGTGGGCATCCACTCCACGGTAGGAATTCGCCACTTACAAAAGTGGGTGATTGAAAGAAAATACAATATTAGATTATTCCACACTGGCGGTAAACCATCCAGGCGTTAAAGTGTTTGCAAATAATTCACAAGTAAATGCAGCAAATTAAATGACTAGATTAGTACTACTAAATCACAGCCTTACAATGTAACAAATCTGCAATTTACAAGTGTTACAATAATAGAATCAATGCAAACATTTGAAGAATGATTATTTCAGTATTTAACCTTCTCAATCACCAAAATGTAAGCCAAAATTTGAATGATTAGCAATCTGATATAAATAAACAGCAGACTGAAATTGTTAACCAACAAACTGTATCACACCCAAAATGCTCAAAACTCTCCAAAGATACCTCCGAATGATATGAGATGAATTGCAAAAGTATTCTAGGATGTTGGCACCCAATTTCCAACTCACAAACTGCATCAAAAGCTCATTAAACAATTATGCACAAATTCCAAGGCAACTTCATCATGGTACGACCTCCAAGAGGGGCGATTTTCACTTTAAAAATCAGAAACTTCAAATTAAAATCTGCAAACTCCTATAGGATGAGTCGCCTTTGGCATAGAATCAATATGAGCAATTACCCAAAACCAAAATAAAATCATATGAAGAGCTGTATATAAAAACCTCCTTTAGCCATGAAATTACCAACAAACACAAACTAGAAATTATTACCAAATTCTTCAACTTTGAAGCTCAATATGTACTTCTGGATGAAGCACACTCTCAATCAACCATCTAGGGAACCATAGTTTTAGGCCCGAAGAATGGAGTAGAATTGCTAAGCTTCCCCTTAGCTAGGTTCTAAAATCAATTCAGCAGCATAACTTTACAATATTTTCCAAAAGATGAGAATGAATGAGCAAGGCCTCAATAAATAGGCTTCAAATGGCAAATGAAACACTCTGAATTCCAAGAAGTCGAACCACTTCAACTTCCAAAAGGGATGCCACTTCAGCCATTCATTTTATTTTGAAATAATAAAATATTATTCATCTTCCCTTTTTGGCGTCCATTTCAAAATGCAACAATAAAGCATTTATTAAATCAATAAATGCTCAACTTGACCCCTTAATGTCCCCTCTTTAAAACAACTTGAAGTCATTAAGCCTAGGCATGGGGTACAACTTAAAAACATGAAATTGACTAAGTATAAAACTCAGTCCAAGGAGATAACCAAAACCAACGCCAATACTGAAACTGATGGATTGCCAAAAATAGCATGATGACCTGAGTTGAACTGCTGATGATGCCACTGCCAAAATTAGACTTACTAAAAATAGCCAATGCTAAAAATAGTAAGTTCACCTCAAAACCAACAGAAAGCTGAATTGGGTTGGAGGCAAGACTTACTGAAAGTGAAAACTCTAAATTTGCACATTTGAGTAGCCTACAGATTTTTGGAAATAGGCTAAATCCAAATGAAGAGTGCAGGGCTAAATTGGGGACATTACAGTCCGCCCTTCCCAAAATTGCTTGTCCTCAAGCAATGCCACCACTCTCCAAGAAAACAGTTTGATCCTTACTATGCCAAGTAGGATCCCAGGGTCCAAAATCCATCTCTGTAAAGACCCACCATGTTGATGCTGCACCACTTTGATCACACAAACATAACCAATATCCCAAGACTGCTCTATCCTCCCTCCAATTATGTGGCTTAATTTGACAATCTTGAAAAAACTGAAATCATAATCTTGCAGCATCTCATATCCTGAAAACTCTGAGGAGTTATAATCTGCAATGTCAATGTCAATCACCATTTTGAGAACAAAGAAGAATAATCTAAACAACTCAAAAATATCCTCATCAACATAACTCCTCAAAGCATCAAACCAAATCACAACAGCAAATGTGACTCCATCATAGCTATTTGCAAAGGAAAAAACAGCTCTTTGCAAAGTCATAGCAATTGCATCCTCAAAGCTCCTCAAGGATGTATAATGCCTCTTTTGAGTAATTCTGACATATTCAAGAAAATCTCTGAAAACTTCCACCAATCTCTCCCCCAAAGTCTCAAAAAGTTGAACCAAATCAAGCAAAGGTTCGCTGCCTCAAACACTAGTGCAAGAGATTGAACAAAGATGGTTACTGGAAAAGAATTTGAACATCATCCAAAATTGATCCGAATCACAATGAAACATCATTTCCCACTTTAGAGGCCATAAACCCTCACTGAAAAGAGATTGTGAAGAGAAAAAATGAGTGTACCAGCTGCCCATGAAGTCTGAAATAAACCAATTAAAGTATGATTTTAGGAAAATCAAGATACAAGGAGTTGAAGAGCTGCTGCAACTTTGGAAATCAGCGTTCATAATATGACAACTGTTCATGCCCAAGGCTGGAAACATTCCCTCAAGGAACTCCAACCCATTATTAAACCATCTTTTGTTCGAAGCATCTCTCCAATCCATCAATGGATGAACCAAAGGAACCACCAAATGTTTCGTAAAAATGGGGGCAGCATCAAAGACTCTGAAAATTGGATCCTTATCTCTCCAAACCACCAATTCATGAGAAAAAGGAACCATCGAGTGGCTGGTAAGGATGGGAACATCATCAAAGAAACTGAAAATAGAATCCTTGTCTTTCCAAAGATTTCTCTTTCTACTTATAACAATCTCAATCAAGCCATTGCTGAGGATTCCAAACATGGATACCCAACTGAAAATGTTCTCCAATGCACCGGAAAGAGTACACAACACTTCTCCAAGTGCTAATCAAAGCAAAATGCAAATTCAAGAAGTTAGTGTCTTCTTGATAAACCCATGTAGGCCATCCATGAAAACATCAACATCAATGGAGCACAGAATAAATGTTGTCCTCAATTCCCATTACCCCAAAGGACTAGGATGAGCCAAAACATTACTCAACTCAAGAGATGGATTGTCAAGAAAGTAAATAATCTGTTTTGGTCCATATTGTTAGTTTTATGATCAGATTTAATGTTTAGAAATTAATTCAAAATCAGACACAAGAACACAGCAGATACCCTGGGAAAACCCTCCTCTTGAGGGAGAAAAACCCAACAACAATATATCACTTATATATTGAATTATCAATGAATGTCTCCTTTACAAAGAGGCCGATATTAAGGCCAAGAATGAGCACCACAATCTGATGCTAACACAACAATGAAGTAACGCAGCCTTCTACAATAATATTGATCTGCACTATTATGTATTTCTCCTTTACTCTTGCTTGCACTTGAGAATATCGAATTATATGAACAAATGAAACTGAATGCTTGAATGATCGAATGGCAACTTCCGTATATACAATTCGAATGAGGAGACTTCAATAGATGCGTGCTTTCAAGTGTAATGTCGGCCTTCATGAAATGTGATGACTCTCCAGCATAATCGCCGATTAGAGATGGGTCGGCCTCAATAAATAATAATCATTTATTAAATATCATTTAATGAAAGACACGTCTCTTAATAAAAATCGCCTTCCAATTTAAATAGCCGTTAGGCTATTATTTAAATTGTCTTCATCGTGGGTTGGAAGTAGAAGCCCGATGCTTCTAATAACATCAACACTCCCTCTCAGCTAGGGATGATACTTCTAGCTGCACAAGACATATCACCTCATCGTGATGTCTACCACAATGGCGACAACCATATGTGGAAAAGAGAGATATCACCTCATTGTGATATCGGATATCACCTCAACATGATATCAACCATAATGGCTACAACCATGTATGGTATGTACAAGTGTTCATCACTTGCGTGATGTTGTCACCTCAACATGACTTTCACCATGGCTCTCCCAGAGGGTGAAACACAAGTACAAGAAAATCATCACGGACTCTCTCACGTGATGCTGTCATGGAGTCACACACATGACATCCACCATGGCTCTCCCAAAGGGTGGAATCAAGGGAGTTCACCTCGAACTTCTCTTACAGAGAAGAACTCATTAACAAGGGATTTCATCTCGAACTTCCCTCACAGAGAAGAACTCATTAAAGAGGATCACTGATACTAAGACTTCTTCTTAGTTAAGGCTATATTCTCCACCATACCAAGCTTATCTCGAAAGTATACAAACTTTATCCTGGAGAGAGGCTTGGTGAGAATGTCTACCGTCTGCTCATCAGTGTTGATATACCTCAACTGTATAGCTTTCCTCAATACCATATCTCTGATATAATGGTATTTGATCTCAACATGCTTGGTTCTGTCATGAAACACAGGATTGACATAAAGCTTTACACAACTCTGGTTATCACAATGAATGATAGTAGGCTCCATTGATTGTCCAAACAATTCTGCAAGGAGCTTATGAAGCCACACTGCTTCCCAAGCTGCCACACAAGCTGCAATATACTCTGCCTCTGCTGTACTCAATGCTACAAATGACTGCTTCCTGCTACACCAGGAAATCATAGCAGATCCCAAACTGAAGCAACATCCAGAGGTGCTCTTCCGATCAGTAACACTCCCTGCCCTATCAAAATCAGTAAAACCATGCAGCTCCAAGTCCACATCTGAAGAATATCTCAACCTATATCCAACTGTGCCACGCAAGTATCTCAAGATATGTTTTGTTGCAACAAGATGTATCTGTCTCGGTTCACACATGAACTGACTAAGTGCACTCACAGCATAATAGATATCTGGTATAGTGTTAACTAGATACATCAAGGACCCAATCAACTGCCTGTACATCGTAGGATCCACCAAGTCTGAGCTAGCTGCAACCTCTTTTAACTTAAGTCGGTTGGTCTCCATAGGTGTAGACATGGATTTGCAATCCATCATACCAAACCTTTTAAGTATATCAATAGTATACTTCCCTTGACTTAGAATCATCTCATCTGGCTTCTGCCAAACTTCTAAGCCAAGGAAGTAATGCATGAGCCCAAGGTCCTTCATCTCAAACTTAGAAGCCAACTCCTTACATTTGAGAATGAGGTGATCTTTTGCAGTAAGAATCAAATCATCAACATACAAAACCAAAATCAATGCTTCTCCATCAATTACCTTAAAGTACAGATTTGACTCCGCATCATTCTTAGAGAAGCCCAAGCTTGACAAGTAACGATCAATCCTTTCGTACCATGCACGAGGAGCCTGCTTAAGACCATACAAGGCCTTCTTTAGCCTGCAAACATGAGACTCCTTCCCATGTACCTCGAATCCATCAGGTTGCTCGATATAGACTTCTTCCTCAATCATACCATTCAAAAAAGCTGTCTTCACATCCATTTGATGAATCTTCCATCCTCTAGATGTAGCAATGGCAATAAAGGTTCTGACAGAAGTGTAGCGAGCAACAGGAGCAAATGTTTCTTCATAGTCAACTCCCTCTTTTTGTGAGAACCCTCTAGCCACGAATCTTGCCTTGTACTTCTCAATGCTCCCATCAGCCGCATGCTTGATCTTGAAGAGCCATTTTGAAGATACCACAGATTTGCCTTTAGGTCTAGGAATGATGTCGCAGACATCATTCTTGAGAATTGACTGATACTCTTCATTCATAGCATCTTTCCAAACTTGTTGACTAGAAGCTTCCTCAACACTAGAAGGCTTGGACTCAATAATCTAACTCATCAAAGCAACATAACTGGAAAACTTATGTGGCTTTTTGCTTTCTTTGAAGGTTCCTCTTGGAGCTGCAAACCTTTCTGCCTCCTGCATTGTTTGTCTAGCCCAAAGAGGTCTTTTTCTCCCAATCACAATATTGGTAGGCCCATGAGTAGGTTCCAAGGGTTCAACTAGATCAACATCTTCTTTTGGTTATGAAGTCTCCCTTTGAATCTTAGGAACATGGTCAACTTCCATATCCCGAGGAGACTCTTCATTATCGATCTCCATGTGAGTGCCCTTGGATCTCCTGAATGCAACATCTTCCTCAAATGTGACATCCCTACTCATTTCGATCAACTTCTGACCTGGAATGTATATCTTGTAGGCTTTTGATGTTTCACTGTGGCCCACCAATATTCCCTTCTTGCCAGAAGGCTCCAACTTTGTTCTCTTTTCCTTTGGAATATGAACATAAATTGGACATCCAAAGATCCTCAAATGACTCACCTCTTGCTTCTTTCCAGTAAAGGCTTCTTCAGGAGTCATGTTCTCCAAGATTCTGTGAGGACTTCCATTCTGAACATAGACTGCAGTCCTAGAAGCTTCTGCCCATAGGAAGGTTTGCAGATCCTGGTCATGGATCATGGTTTTTGTTGCTTCCACGATTGATCTGTTCTTTCTCTCAGCAACACCGTTCTGTTGAGGATTATAGGGAACACAAAACTCCCTCTTAATCCCAGCTTCAACACAGAAATTCCGAAAGCTGCCAGAAGTGTACTCTCCTCCATTATTAGATCTTAGGACTTTGATTCTTTTCCCAGAAAGGTTTTCTACCTGAGCTTTGAACTCCTTGAACCTTTCTAACACTTCCTCAGACTCTTTAGTTTTCAAAAAATAAATCCAAGTCTTTCTAGAGTAGTCATCAATAAAAAGAATGCAATACAAGAAACCACTCGAAGAAGGAACAGACATTGGACCACATAAATTAGAATGAATGAGATCTAGAATACCTTTAGATTTACTTTCTCTACTATGGAATGGAGCTTTTGTATTCTTACCCATTGCACAACCTTTGCAAGTACCTTCATGCTCCTGGTTGAACTTTGGAAGGCCCGTAACCATCTTCTCCATGATAGGTAGAGCTCGGAAGTGGAGATGAGTCAGTCTTCGACGCCAAAGATCACACAAGCTTGAAGAATCATGAACTAATGCCTAAAGTGGACTAGTGCATAGCCTATAGAGGCTCTCATGTCTAACACCAATTACTTGAGCAGTCTTGAAGTTGGAATTCTTCGTCCACACAAGTACTTTGCCTTTGGAGAAGGCAACTTGATATCCTTTATCTTCTAAAGCTGAAATGGAGATGAGATTTCGCTTGATTCCTGAAACATAAAGGACATCACATAACTGTAGTGTAATGCCAGAATCCAAATGGAGAGTAGAGGTCCCAATCTCTTTCATAGAGTAGCTAGCATCATCTCCAATAATGACTTGTTCAGTAGAATCTCTCTCCACCAAGCTTGATAAATGCTCCTTAAAACTAGTGATGTGTCGAGAAGCACCACTGTCAATCAGCCAAGTGTTGGTGTCTGTAGGTACATTGCTTGACAATGCCGAATAAAACAAGTATTCACAAGAGTCCTTCTGAGGAGAGGCATCATCAACATCTGCAATGGTGGCCTGTTGCTTAGGCTTGGATGGACAATGCTTGGCAAAGTGACCATACTTGTCACATCTAAAGCATTGGACTTTGGATAAGTCTCTCTTCTTCTTGAATGTGGGAGCACCATCATTTCCTTTATCTCGATTCCTCTTGAAGAATCCTTTCTTCCCATCTTTTCCTTTCTTCTTCGAAGAGTGAGAGGCGAGGACATGAATATCTTCATTAGTTGAACTTTGACCAATGCCTCTAGCCACCAAACATGACTCCTCTTGAATGCAGTTGGCCCTCAAACGATCAAACTAAGGAAGTTTGGATCTCGCACTGATTCCTTGAATGTAGGACTCCCATGATAAAGGAAGACCATTGAGAGCAAGCATGGTCAAGTCCTTATCATCAATCACATGACCAATTGTAGAGGGCTGTAATGACCCCTTTTTAGAGGAAGCGCTTAATCTCGAAATCTTGCTTTCAAAGTGTTTCTGAAGGAGACATTAGAACCATTAGAGATCGATAAATTCAGTCATAACATCCAATAAGATCAAAGATGATATAAATATTTCATTCTTGACAAGGATTATGCATTCCCTTTATTCCTTTCTTATTCTCCTAATCCATAATTCATATTGATAATTCATAAATATACAGATATACAGACTGCTTATTACCAAACTAATAAATATTATATACATACTGCATATACAATAATTTAAGGCCTAAGCTGTTCACCTACAGATTGTAATAAATTTACCAAATATTAAACAGAGACATACCTAAATATATGGATACAAGCTATTCATCTTTATATTAAGAAAAGTCATAATTACTTATATGGCTCAATAAACACTATAAGCATCATTATTGCACATTCGTATATATATAATTATGATAGAACATACTAAGATATATATAAATATAATTTCATGCAATAGTCATGATGGAACATACTACAAAGATAATATAAATATAATTGTATACAATAATAAGATATAACATACTTCAAGAATAATAAAATAAATAACAGAATATATATATCATAAATTATCATTCCTAAATATCCATAAGTAAAATCAATAAAATATCACCTATAAGCTATTACTTATAATTATCATTAATAAGAATATTAATATCATCAATATTATAATATTCTAAATAACATTATGCATCAACATTATTTAATTCTTGTGGGTCCCTATCAACACATAATAATCTTGATCAAATAGCAGCCATAAATAATATCATATAGTAAATACTACCTACAGCTATGCTATCATAACATTAACTTATTCACAGTAATTAATAATATCACCTGTAGCGTCTGATTTATGGTTCCCAACTGTTGCCCGATGGAGATTGCTGACTGTGCTTTGACCGATCTGTGATGTCTCCGATGCTTTCTCCCTCCTCGTTTTTCCCTTAATTCTCAAAAGAGGGGACTATGTTTTTGAAAACCATCTATATCCCCCAGACGTATTGATTTCTACCCCTTTATATGCTTCTTTAGTGTTAATCGCACCCCTTTAGAGAGACAACTTTCTTTACCCATCGTGGCTGTTGGATTTTATTAGTAATTATTGTTGTATATTGCTGCTGCTTATTTTATGTTTATCATATTATTATTATTTTTATATATACTTTGTATAATAAATGTAATAGGTATTTATTTATATGTATTTAATCAAATAATATCATCTTTATTAATGATTTGTTTATCTTATTTAATGTGATCAAAAATATTATTGTTATTTACTATTATATTTTATATTTTATGATATGTATTAATATTTATAATGATATTTATAAATATCTCATATTATTATTAATCACTTAAAAATAATATTTGTTAGTTTGATTATTTCTATATTTTAGTGTTACAATTTTTTTGTTCTGTTACATATTTCATGATTAGTATTTATATTTTGGTAATTACAATTTATATTAGATATTTATAATTGTAGTTATAATAATATTAAATTGTTAATGTTCTAATGTGTACTTTGTTTATCTTTTTTTTCCGAGGCTTTATATCTTAATGCTTCAATTTCGGGGGACATGACAGTCCGCCCTGCCCAAGATTGCTTGTCCTCAAGCAATCTCAAACTTGAATTACAACTAATCTAAAAAAATGTCCTTTTTAGTACAAGAAATTATAAACACACATGATGTAACTATGTCGAAAACATGCAAGGTTTATGCAAGTCATACATGTAGACACTTAAGCTAAAAATGCTTCAATCATGCATGCTGAATACATATTAGACATAGAGAAAATATTTCAGACATGTAACAATCACGACATACAATAGATACACCTATAATCACTCATGTTGAATACATACCTTACATGGAGCAAATTATCAGATATCTACATGAAACAGTCACAAGGTATGCGCATAAGATATTGTAAGCTATAATCACATCAGTAATGATGCATGAGAAAACATTGAAAGTCATAGATCACATTACGAAGCATATTCAATGCATTAAGAGGGCACTCGCGCATGAAGAATCTTGTCAAACAGGGATAAAGCTTTCATGCTGGAGGCACATCAAATATATGGCAACACATAATTACTTGCAAGATACATACACTTAGGATATACAAGTTAGGCATGTTAATACACTCCAGGTATGCAAATACACTAAAAGAAGTATACATGTTCAATCAGAAGCATACACCCAAGAACATAACAGAAACATACATACGCAGTAAGCACATTAGGCAATAGGCACGCATGTAAGAAATGAGGCACACTCATAAGATCTGAATCATACATTTGAATACTCGTAAGCAGTAAGCATGAAGTATTCATGAAGCATACATATAGAGGTTACACCATAGAGCAAGAAACAAGTAGTCGTTACATAAGGCATGAGTATGTAGAGCATTTAAGTACACTCAAATTTACTTCTATGCATGGAATTATGCATTAAATAACGAAAGAATACAGATGAGATACACGAAGCGTAATCATGGGGTATGAATTTTAGAAGACAATTAAGTACACTCAAGCATACGCATGAAGCATTTATTTGAATATACGTAAAGCACGAAATGATCATACATAAAGAACATAGGCATAAGAATGCTCGTAGATACACTCGGCAATACAAACAAATACATATAAGGCATAGATTATACAAACACAAGGTATACATTTAAGAACGAAAAAGTCATGTATTAGTGTACATCAGTCATGAAGTGGGCAAATAAGATGCTAGGCGTGTCTATATATACCATGAAACAAAACACCATGAGATAGGTGAAGCATAAAGTTAATATACATGAAGCATGTATCTAAATACACGGAGTAGAGGCATTTAATGAAGACATGCATACATAAGGCCTGATTCATACCCACGAATACATGAAGTATATGTAAGTCACATGGATACACATAAACACAAGTCATAATATACACTTCATAGCTTTAACCATATGAATTAGAAATTAAGCAGACAACCAAGTAGCCTAATCAAATAGCTCAAGCAACCAACCAACTCAAGCACACAAGTGAGTAGCTCAACCAGGAAAACAAATAGCTCAAATAAGCAAGCAACCAATTCAGGCACATAAGCAAGTAGCTCAAGCAACACTCATCCAATTTAAGCAACTTGACTGAGAACATTCCTCACACTTTCAAAAGTAATTATAAGAACACATCTTGTTGAAGAGACATGAAGTAACATATAGATGCATATGATACATTAAGTATAAATATGAAGCACGAATACATGTAATACATAGAATTTACACAAGGAGCATGTAGCGTATATGTGAATAATGCATGAAGCATACACACAAGTACATGAAGTCACAAAGCATTTATATGAATACATGTAAAGTATACACTTAAATACGTAAGTTGCATGAATACACGTATACACACAAGTCACAAAGCATGTATTTTACAAAACATACACTTGAATACACTCGAATACACATAAGTCACATGGTATACACTTGAATACACATGAGCCGCAAAGTATACATTTGAATACACTTGAATACAAGCTATACACTTGAATACAAAGTCACAAAGTACACAAATACAAAGTCATAGAGTATACACTCGAATACATATATAAGTCTTAGAGTATACAATCGAATACAAATGCATCTCGAATTCAAATACAAGTTATAGAGTATGCACTCAAATATAAATACAAGGTCATAGAGTATACACTCAAATACAAATATAATCACAGAGTATACACTAGAATACAATTGCATCAATATAATCACAAGTCATAGAGTATACACTCAAATACGAATACAATCGAATGAAGTATACCGTTAGACAATTGGGAAGGGGATTCGGTGCATCCCATACTACACCGTGGACCCATCCACTATCCCAAAGTCATCAAGTATACACATGAGTATGAAGCATACACGCGAATACACATAATACAAAAAGTATTCTCATGAACATATGTTAGAAGCATACATATAAGTCACAAAGTAAACCTTTGAATACACTTGAATACATTGTCATGAAGTACACACTTTCAAAAGTAATTATATAAGACAAACCATATCATGTTCAAGGTGATTCAATCATAGATAGGGATTCGATGAGAAGGATAAGTCCGCCCGAAGCAATCTTACCTAAGCCCAGGAGCGGATATACCATCCCTCCTGGCTCCTGATGGCATGATACTCAGTCATCCTATCCGAGGAGTGGTGTACTTAGGGGATACGCTTGTATCTGCTTTCCTCACCCATTCTCATCACTTCCCAACTAAGTTGGAGAATCCCTCAAATCAAACATGTGATAGTTTAGAGGAGAGGAATCCATAGGAGGCCCGTAGATACTCACACTAAGCCCAAGAGCGGATATCACCCCCTTGGCTCCCGATGGCATGACTCTCGGTCATCCGATCCGGGGAGTGGCGTACCTAGTGGAGAACTAGTATCTGCTCAACCTATAGGTTACCTCCTTTAACTTTCTACATGTTTGTTTGGTGATACAAAACTTTGAGGAAAATATGAAATACACTTCATGTGAGAGACATTATGATAGAATATATCACAATAATATAGTTAGATATTCAAAACATATCAATAATTCTATAAGATATTAAGTAGCACGTAAAACTTTATTATTCCAAAAATGACATTATAGAAATGAGCGACATCAACTAGAATAAATATCATCATATATAAGTCCTCATTCTACCGTAGGATATATTTACTAAACATTGATATCTAAATTCATGATGTGTTTTACCTTTATACTTACCAACAGATTCCTCTTGCCTTAAATGGTTGTTTCGTGGGCTGACCACACACAATACTTATGATGGAATAGATCATCCTGGTCTCATTAGTTGTCCAATTCAAAATAGCATATCTATTTGTACATATATATCTTGATATTTATTTTATACTTACATATGGTAGCTATGATAAGAATAATGAATATCAACAGCAAGTGATTACATTCAGCGGTTACCAGTCATACCTGATTTGCATAAATTGGAATGTGTTTCTATATGTTCATAGAGTATACCTTTGCCTTTGGTAAGTCTGCAAACGCTATTTTCACAGGGTGGCAGGAAAGTTGCTCTGATACCACTTGTAATGACCCCTTTTTAGAGGAAGCACTTAATCTCGAAATCTCGCATTCAAAGTGTTTCTGAAGGAGACATTAGAACCATTAGAGATCGATAAATTCAGTCATAACATCCAATAAGATCAAAGATGATATAAATATTTCATTCTTGACAAGGATTATGCATTCCCTTTATTCCTTTCTTATTCTCCTAATCCATAATTCATATTGATAATTCATAAATATACAGATATACAGACTGCTTATTACCAAACTAATAAATATTATATACATACTGCATATACAATAATTTAAGGCCTAAGCTGTTCACCTACAGATTGTAATAAATTTACCAAATATTAAACAGAGACATACCTAAATATATGGATACAAGCTATTCATCTTTATATTAAGAAAAGTCATAATTACTTATATGGCTCAATAAACACTATAAGCATCATTATTGCACATTCGTATATATATAATTATGATAGAACATACTAAGATATATATAAATATAATTTCATGCAATAGTCATGATGGAACATACTACAAAGATAATATAAATATAATTGTATACAATAATAAGATATAACATACTTCAAGAATAATAAAATAAATAACAGAATATATATATCATAAATTATCATTCCTAAATATCCATAAGTAAAATCAATAAAATATCACCTATAAGCTATTACTTATAATTATCATTAATAAGAATATTAATATCATCAATATTATAATATTCTAAATAACATTATGCATCAACATTATTTAATTCTTGTGGGTCCCTATCAACACATAATAATCTTGATCAAATAGCAGCCATAAATAATATCATATAGTAAATACTACCTACAGCTATGCTATCATAACATTAACTTATTCACAGTAATTAATAATATCACCTGTAGCGTCTGATTTATGGTTCCCAACTGTTGCCCGATGGAGATTGCTGACTGTGCTTTGACCGATCTGTGATGTCTCCGATGCTTTCTCCCTCCTCGTTTTTCCCTTAATTCTCAAAAGAGGGGACTATGTTTTTGAAAACCATCTATATCCCCCAGACGTATTGATTGCTACCCCTTTATATGCTTCTTTAGTGTTAATCGCACCCCTTTAGAGAGACAACTTTCTTTACCCATCGTGGCTGTTGGATTTTATTAGTAATTATTGTTGTATATTGCTGCTGCTTATTTTATGTTTATCATATTATTATTATTTTTATATATACTTTGTATAATAAATGTAATAGGTATTTATTTATATGTATTTAATCAAATAATATCATCTTTATTAATGATTTGTTTATCTTATTTAATGTGATCAAAATATTATTGTTATTTACTATTATATTTTATATTTTATGATATGTATTAATATTTATAATGATATTTATAAATATCTCATATTATTATTAATCACTTAAAAATAATATTTGTTAGTTTGATTATTTCTATATTTTAGTGTTACAATTTTTTTGTTCTGTTACATATTTCATGATTAGTATTTATATTTTGGTAATTACAATTTATATTAGATATTTATAATTGTAGTTATAATAATATTAAATTGTTAATGTTCTAATGTGTACTTTGTTTATCTTTTTTTTCCGAGGCTTTATATCTTAATGCTTCAATTTCGGGGGACATGACAAGGGCTGATCTCTCAATTCCGAAATCCTCATGAAATAGGCAATCACTGTTTCTCCTTTCGCCATCTTCACATGGTGTAGTTGTTGCTTCAGTGCAAGTGCCCGGTTGGTGTTGTTGATTTCATACATCTCCTCCAAAGTTTTGAACATGTCCCTTGCCGTCTTCAACTTGGAGACAATCAGAACAATATGATCTTTAACGGAATCAACCAACATCTTCTTTACCTTGATATCTTTCTTCCTCCACTGCAACCTCTCTTCTTCCTCCTCTGGTTCGGGAACTTTGGTCTCCACAAACTCAGCCAAGTCATTCTCTTCCAAGGTGAGCATGATTATGAACTTCCATGATGTGTAGTTGGATGCTCCCTCGAGTCTATCCTCAATTTTAAGATCGTTCACCATCTTGACTAAAATAGAGATAGACAAAGATATGAAAAAAAAGGAATAGAGAGTATTGCTGCAATAACAAATCTGATCACGATCTTCTTCAAACCCGCTCTAATACCATGCTAGTTTTATTATCAGATTTAATGTTCAGAAATTAATTCCAAATCAGACACAATAACACAACAGATACCCTGCGAAAACCCTCCTCTTGAGGGAGAAAAACCAAGCAACAATATATCACTTATATATTGAATTATCAATGAATGTCTCCTTTACAAAGAGGCCGATATTGAGGCCAAGAATGAGCACCACAATCTGATGCTAACACAGCAATGAAGTAACTCAGCCTTCTACAATAATATCAATCTGCACTATTATGTATTTCTCCTTTACTTTTGCTTGCACTTGAGAATATCGAACTATATGAACAAATGAAACTGAATGCTTGAATGATCGAATGGCACCTTCCTTATATACAATTCGAATGAGGAGACTTCAATAGATGCGTCCTTTCAAGTGTAATGTCGGCCTTCATGAAATGTGATGACTCTCCAGCATAATCGCCGATTAGAGATGGGTCGGCCTCAATAAATAATAAACATTTATTAAATATCATTTAATGAAAGACATGTCTCTTAATAAAAATCGCCTTCCAATTTAAAAAGCTATTAGGCTATTATTTAAATTGTCTTCATTGCGGGCTGGAAGTAGAAGCCCGATGCTGCTAATAACATCAACACATCTTTCTCTCAAACTTCATGACTAATAAGTCTAGAAACTTCACTCTTTGCTGCTGCAATGGAGTGACCAGCAGCTACCAAGACTTGTTTTATTGACACCTTGAAGCCAACGATGAAGGAATCTCCTTGAGTCCACACTTCCCTTGTGAAGACTTCATCCTTGAATCAACTTATGCTTTCATTATCAAAAGGCCCTGGATGATTACTTCTCACAAAACATGGCACACCCTCATAGAAATTATCTATCACCTTATGATTAACCAAATCATGTGAAGATAATTGACTTTGTTCTCAACAATACTTTCTTCATCCCTTTCGTTGGTATCTTCATAGAATTCAAGCTGAAATTTTTCAACTTGTGGATGCCCATCATTAGTTGCCGACCCACAAAGTGTAGCATGCTGAATACCACGTTCATTATCCATCAAATCATCTATCTCATAGCTGCAAACTATCCCTTCTTGTGGAAAAGTCTCTCCCCAACTCAAGAGTTCACACTCGATGCACTCTCCAATCACCATCAACATATGGGATTACCTTGGTATTTTGCAATGTTTCATCATTATGGAGTTCATTTATTCCTTCAACTATTTGCTTGATCTCCATAATCCTTGTATTAGCTTCTTGTTCCTTAAGTGTGGCTGCAATCGGTGATTGATTTTCTGCTTTGCACAATGAATGATGAGCTAAGGTAAGATCAAGGCAAAGCCTATCCATCTCTTCCTTCTCTTGGTAGGCATCATAGGTCTCCTCTGCAAACCTAATAGCATGATCCCTATCTGAGAGCAAGTGCAAATAATCTTACTTTATGGATTCCAATGCCTCTTTGATAGATTGCATCTTGGAAAGAGAGTCTCCATCTTTAACTCCATTTAGTTTCTCTTCAAATTGAAACTTCCAGCAGAGTTCTTCAATGAAGTGGTATGTGCTATCAAAACTTGATAACACTTTAACAATCTTCTCTTCTGAAACCAATAAATTATCCTTCAAATTTTGCAGCTCTTTAGGCCCTTGATCATAATCAGCAAAGAGGCTTTGCTCTTCAAACATCAACTTTTCTTATTTGCTTTCATTGGCAAGATTTTCAAAATCAGCTTCTTTACTAACCCCTTCACTGCATAACTCCTGAATAGAAGGCCTGTCAGCAACTTCTTCAAGCAAATTATTATTTCCATCTTTACCTTTCATGTTCTCGTACTCTTCTTGTGTGTCAATCTGAAAGGCACTCAAACCATTTTCTGACTTTAAAACATTCTTCTTTTCAACATAAGAATTCATGTTCTCATTCGCCTTTGCTGCAACTTCTCCTTGAAAGATCACTTCATTACTTGCAATGCAAACTGATTTTTGAACTTCATCAGGATCAAAGGGGAATTTATCCCACTCTGGTTCTTTATCATACTTTGGTGACATCAAGCCCGGATCCCAAGTGTGAAAAGTTTGATTGTAATGATCAACAAGAAAGAAATCATCATGCTCCTCTTGGATTGTTGACTCTTTGAATGAATCACTTCCCATTCCACTTAAACTGAAATCTTCATCTATAGCTTCCTCCACAAGCGTAGTTTGATATTCAAACCCACTACCACCCAAGTCACTATAATTGTATTGCAATAAAGAATCATCAAAGCTGGCTGCTTTAAATATTTTATCATTCTTTTTTTCAATGGAACTATCATGAGTAGATGTGATGCTGATTTTATCATTAGCATCCACATACATACCTGTTGTGACCTTTTCACACATCGCCCCATTCAAAATGGGGACCCCTAATTTTTGCTCCATTCTGGTCTTTTTGGCTTTGGTTTTTTCTCTCTCTCTCTCTCTCTCTCTTTCGGTCTTTTTTTGCTGTCTGCCTTTCGGGGGTTGTGCCCATCTGTAAGCCTAAATGTGAAATTTTGGCGAAGTCTGAAAATTAGGGTTTTGAACTTTCCAACCAATTTGTGGTCAAAAGAGGTGAATAAATCGAAAATAGAGCTTAACATTGATCTCAGTGCGCTTCCAGCAGGTCTCCACTGAAATCTCATCAAATTCCGACGACTTACTATTTTTAGTAAGTGTGCTATTCAGAGTGTTCCTTCAGCATTTTTGAAGTTTCGACGGTCACACTGCATCCAGAACACATCAAGCTGCTCGCGTGCAAAATTTTGAGCCAGAACAGACAACTTGCTATTTTTAGCAGTTCAGCTTCTAGAGCAAATTTTAGGGTTTATGTGCGAAGTTTTTCAATGCATGTTTGCATTTTCTTTCTGGGTTTTCTGAGACCTTCGCGATAGTGTAACATGCAAAGTGAGATAACGACTTTCAGAGTTCAGTCTTCAGAGGCTATTTTTAGGGTTTGCATGTCTGATGATTCTTTGTGGGTTTTTCGAGACCTACGCAGTGGTGTGACATGCAAAGCAAGGTGATCACTTATTCAGGAACTTAATATTTTTAGCACATGCACTCTGGCAGCCGCCTCCCAGCACTTCAGAATCACAAACTGATCGCAATGCAACAAAAACAAAGTCAAATGGAGACCATTTGATATACTTGCAAGTCAGATTAGGGTTTCCAGCTTCGGGACCCAAAAAGAGGGGTAAAAAGTCAGAATTTTCGAGAACCGGTGTATCCCACTGCGATCAGTATCTTTCAAGCTGTCTGCTGGTAAAATTTGAAGACAAACAGAGCACTTACTATTTATAGTAAGTCATTTCAGAAGCTGGCTAAAAATAGTAAATCAGTGTCAGGCACCAGTGTCAACAGGCAGGTCACGTGGTGAGGAGCGCGTCATTCGAATTTCAAGTCAAACGGAGTTGTGGAGGTATCAGAAACAAGCAGTTACTATAAATAGGCAATCACCTTCAGAAACATGCTATTTTTAGCAGGTCAGCTCAGGATGGCAGTGTGAACAGGTTGACAAGGTCATGAAGGTCCTGTGCTTAAAATTTCAAATCGATTCGAGCCTCAGAAGTATGGAAATCATGGGACTTACTATAAATAGCAGGGCACAGGGAAGCTTGGCATGAGTTGAAGGAAATTGCTTAAGTTTGAAGCTTCGTCCACCTCCAGGGGCTAAATGCGCCTAGCTTGTCTTCAAAATGATGAAAAAGTCTTCTAAGTTAGGGTTCAATCTCATCCTACTCATGCCTCTAAATGCGCCCAATCTACCTTGAGGCCTTAAAAATGGCTAAGTCGAAGATGTTCATCCTCTAGCCTAGGCAAAATGCGCCCTCACATGCAAGATGACTTGAAGAGAATAAAAATTCTAAGGCAAAAAGATATCCTCCTGCCACTATCAAATGCGCCCAGCTTGCATTCAAGGTGTTGAAAATTTTCTAAGTATCAGGTTTATCCTCCTCCTATAGCAAAATGCGCCCATGTCTAGGAAGAAAGTCAAAAAGTCAAAGAAACTTCATCCTCCACCACCTTGAATATGCGCCCATCCACTTGAAATGCTAGAATGCGACCACTACAAGCATGAGAAAGAAAGTCAAAGGCGTTGGAAATGTTTATCCTTCATCAAGTGTAAAATGCGCCCAAATGGGGGCATGTAAAGACAAAAACGAAGGAGCTCAAGAGTCACAAGTCAAAGGCGTTTGAAAAGGCTTTATCCTTCCTCACATAGCAAATGTGCCCATCCTCCTCTTTGTCTCAAATGCGCCCATGTGCAAGGAGGAGTCAAAGGAGGTCAAAGATGTTAATCCTCTTGCCCAAACAAAGAAATGCGCCCAAGGAGAGTTGAATATGCTAGGCGTTGAGTTTAAAAAATATCCTCCTACATGTATAAAATGCGCCAAGGTAAGGTAAAGGGGGAGATAAATATTGCTAAGGCATTGGGAATATTAAGCCTATGGGGTGATGTGAATAAAATGTGTTAGGCGTTTGATAGAAGAATTTTCCAAGTGAATTGATAAAATTTTCCTCACCACAGGTAGAATAATTGAAGATGAAATTGAAAATTTTCCTAAGGTAAAAAAAAATTTGAAAATGCTAAGTGATTTTAAATTTTTCTAAGGCAATATTTTTCTTCCTTAGGAAAATCACGCCTAGACTTGAAGGATGATAAAATTTCCCTGAAGCATGAATAAATTGTTAATGGATAAAGTCAGAGAATGCTGGCATTGCAGGATTGATAAATTTTTTTTCAAGTCAGAGCAACAAAGCACTCACAGAGATGAGGAACGGGATTAAAATTGTTGAAAATTATTTTTCCTAAGGTTCAAAATTCAAGAAAATCAAATGAACCCGTTCGTTGTATACCCATGAATTCGACAAGTTCTGAAGAAAATTTTCTTCTGGGTATTGAAGATCTTCGATGAAAAGTTGATTTCCAAGTCTTCTACACTTCACCAAGGCCTTCAGGATGAAGAATTTAATCGGTGCTCGAATTATGAATTTTCCTAAGGGAAAATTTAAAATTTCCTAAGGCAAATTGAATAAAATGTGTTTTCAAGATAAAAGTTTTCCAGACAATGAATTTGAAATGGATTGCCTAGATTATTTTGATTAAATTCTTCACAGGATGAATTTTCCAGAGTCAAAGGTGAATGAAATTAAAATTTGAATGACAGAGCTCCGGCTGGTGAGTAAAATTTGTTAAAAGGTGAATTTAAAGTAAATATTTTCAAAAGCGAATTAAAATGCTCCAGTCAAAGTTGAACTTCTAGAAGGCCAAGATTCCAGGCGTCAGGTGACAAGTGTTAAAATTGGCAAGAGAGGGAAATTCGAATTCTTGAAGAGAAGTAGTGGAAATTTAATGTACTGGCTAAAATTAGCCTCCTTCTAGAAATCGATTTTGCTATAAGAGCTGAAGGTTATTCATTTCTCCTCACCAGTTGAAGAAATTCAAATTTGCTCTAAGTTTGGTGTTGCAGTTGCTGAGGCTGAAGGTATTAAAGAAATTCGAAATTTGTTGAAGGAAATTGCTGAAGTTTGAAGTTGCAATGCAAGTAAGAAATTCGATTTGAGAAGAAGAAGATTGCTGAAGCTGAAGGCTGAAATCTGAGTTTGTTGTTGAAGCTGAAAAGGTACGACTTGAAGTAGAAGTAAGTGGCTGAGGCTGAAATTCGCTAAGTCATTAGAAGATTGCTGAAGTTCGAATTTAAAAGAATCTAAGTTGTTGAGTGTGAAGTGAAGTTGTTGAAGCTTGCTTAGAAATTTTCTAAGTATTGAAAGTTTGAATTTGTTGAAGGAGAAGTGAGGTTTGCAAATGAGATATGATGTTGCAACTTGTCAAAGTTTTAAAAGTCGACTGGCAGCCCCTGCATGATATTTTATCTATTTTCTAAGTTATTTGCTGATGGCTGTTTATTGTTTTGTAGGATGGCTGAAGTGAGAACAACTGGCAAGGACAACAATGGTGCATCCAGGCAAGCTGTTATCAAGAAGCTGAGCAAGCCTTTTATGCCAGAGTCAAAGTTTACCTCGAAGTTGGGCAAGCTGGCTGACACCAATTTGGGCTCTTTCAACTTGGAGACTTTCAAGAATAGAATGCTGGGGATTGGTAATCATCAACCTTCAATCACTTCGCACAACATTGTTCGAAGTGGATTGTATGCAGCTGCTGGATTTCCACTAGCTATTTAGTGCTTGGAGCTAATGATGGAGTGTGCCAATTACTATGAGACTGACCACAGATCAATTATGTCACCAGATGGCCAAGTGTTAGCCAACCTCACTCCTGCAGCTATTGGTGAAGCTTTTGAGATCCCAGCACATAAGAAGATGATTTACAAATCAAGGGAACGAGCTGAACGAATGTATGCTTTTGCATTCGAGAGATCTACAGAAACGATTAATACTCGCTGGATGAGCAACCCCAAGCCCTCTCGTACAAAGCTGCCGAGGCAAATTATATCAGATGACTTGAAGCAGGAGCACTGTGACTTGATCATGATGCTGAGCAGAGTTGGAGGCTGCCCACAGGCTTTTATTTTTGAACCATGGATGTTTTATTACATCAACCTCGTGCTGGAAGGAAAGGAGTATGTTGACTGGGTTGCGATGATCAGTGACAATTTGCACGAGCAGCTCCAAAGTTTGAGAAGAACAAAGACATTCTATATGGGCTCCTACCTTATTTACATGCTGGCTCGTATGACGAGATATCGAGGATTTTAATAAAAGGAACCAGTTGGTTGTGGTTCTCATCAATTTAAAATCCATGAGGCTTGCCCGCAGTTGCACTTGACAAGAACTACTCATTACAAGCATGTCAATGATGCCTTCACCATGCACATCACGAGATCACTTCAAGAGCGTATTCATCATAGGATCTCGAGGGAAGCTCAAGAATTGATTGAAAGGTATGGGTGCTGGTTTATACAATTTCCGAAGTTTTCTTACATCAGGCTGCAAGGTTTTTCCTCATATCCATATAGGCTGCCTAAGTACCCAACCAATAGAATTTTAATGTTAGAGATATCTAGGCAATTGGTTGCCTACAATAAGATTCAGAAGAGAAAGAAGAAAGGAGGAGTTGACTTCCCCATCGTCATGGGCAATTCAGATGAACTGTGTCCATCATTGCAGGCAGCCAGAGAAGCTGAGAGTGAGCTTCAGTTCTTTCACTTTTCCTATCACACCAGCAGACGGCATTATGATCCGCATAGCAATATCAGATGGATACTGTCAGAAGAATTTAAACATAAGGCAAATATTGAGGATTATTGGGCTGGTTCATCAGACGAGGTTGAAGTCAGGAAGAGGATGTTCTCTAGGTTGCCATTGAGCATGATCCGGGAGTGTGAAGTCATTCCAGTACTAGACCAGGTGAGCGAGGACATAAGTGTTCTCCATCCAGATTACGAGGCAGTGAGGGATACTCCGCTTCCACTCCCAGATTGGTCTGAACCAGAGATTGCCGATTTGGACACACTTTCCATTCCAGTCTTGACATTTACCAGAGCATGGGTTGACAGACATGTGAGTAGATTGAAGAGTAGGTTAATAGGTTAATTTCCTTGACTTACAACTTGATGGGAGACACAGGACACCCACTACCAGTTGGAAGAAACAGATCACTCGAGGTCCAGAATCTCGAAGGAAGGAGCCTGTTCAGCCGGAGCCTCCATGAGTTGTAGTTGAGTCACCCACACCATTGGAGACACGTTCTCCAAGTATACAGGAGGTTTCTCTATTTGCTGATCAGAGAAATGCACTGAATTAGGTGCAGGAGGTACAGGAAGAAAATCAGCCACCAAGGAGAGAGTCAGTTGGTCAGAGTGTTAATGCGCCTACTAGAGATGATCAGCAGGCTGATGAGGAGACTGCTACCGACCCTCAGTTTCAGCATGAGTTAGAGGCGGCTTTGGAGGATGATGATGCAGTTTCAGGAGATACTCAGCCATTAGAGGCCAATGAGCCTCACCAGAATGATATTGAAGTTGAACAAGTCCGTGTAGTAGAGGCACAAGAACAACAGCCATTTGTTATACAGCATGTTGTACCTGATTGGCTCAGAGATAGGATGAGAAGAAGCCCCAGTGAAGAGATTGATCCAACAGTAGAGATGGAGGAGTTTTTGAACAGGATCAGCGCGCCTCCACAAAAGAAGAGAGCACGAAAGTTTTCAAAGATATCAACTGATGAGGATGGCTCCCGCACCCTTCATATGGCAGTGCCACGAGTTGATTGTGATCGAGACGAAGCAGTGCCAGAGAACTATGTGGTCACAACTTTGGAGTTAGGACGTCCCACAGGTGCACAGATTGTCGAAGAATGTGATAACTCCTATCAGGCGCTCAAGGACAGACTGTTTAGGAAGGAAGGAAAGTATAAGAAATTGAAGAAAGAACATAAGACATTGATAGGATACGTGCAA
Source organism: Sequoia sempervirens (assembly GCA_007258455.2). Classification (NCBI taxonomy): domain Eukaryota; kingdom Viridiplantae; phylum Streptophyta; class Pinopsida; order Cupressales; family Cupressaceae; genus Sequoia; species Sequoia sempervirens. The sequence continues at coordinate 30,715 of VDFB02327308.1, forward strand.
CACTTGTCTCGTCCTTGTGGGCAAGAGGTTCCACCAATAGAACTTCCAGCTGAGTTATCCGGGGAGTCAGTTAGCGGCTTGTTGGAGTTGAGAAAGATGGCACAGGAAGCAGATAAATGGGTTACAGGAGTTCGTGCCGAGACAGAAAAGTTCATGGAAGACCTTGCTCATGCTTTCCAGCAAGCTTCCAGTATTACGACACGTATGGAGGCAGTTGATCAGGCCTGTGGTGACGCTTCTGTTTATAAGAGCAAAGTTATTCAACGTCTAGAGGCATTGAGGCATGCTCCTTTGCAGATGCTGATTGATGGAGGATTCATTCAGGAGAATGATAGGTATGACTTCTCTAGATGGTACTCTTCAGTAATCATAGGGCGTGGTTTCTTTGACACAGCATAGGCGGATTCAGTTCGAGTCAAGAAGGCTATGATGAATATTATTGACGGAGTCCTGAATACTTTGGAGGCAATCTTTGCTAGACGGCTGAATCCTGATGAGGTGACTACTAATAATTTGAGGGGTAGGCTGGTGCCTTTCTTCTCAGAGGTGAAGACCTTTGTACAAGATGACTTTGAGAACACTTCTACTTACTCTAGCTTGATTCAGAGTACGCAGGATTCCTTAGTTGCTTGGAGAAAATCTTGTGCATGGCATGAACAATCAGTTATGGTGTTAGAGTTTCAGCTTGATTGCATTCCACCTATTTTAGTTTAGGAGGTTGAGGCTGTACTTGTCAGATTCATTGAGTTTGCAGCCAGGGAGAAAGAGAATGGGAATGCTCTTTTGGATGATGATCTTCTAGAAGACTGATTATGGGCATTAATTGCCTTTACTATTGAGAATGGGAATGCTCTTTTGGATGATGATCTTCTAGAAGACTGATTATGGGCATTAATTGTCTTTACTATTTTGGGAGTGAGTGGGAATCTTTGATTCATTTAATGTACCACTCCCTATTCTGGCGGTTTTTAGGGTTAGGGCTGAGGTGGCTCAATCTGAGCCTTTGATCTGATTGTAATCTGAGCCGTCCATTGGACTGGGCTATCTATAAAAGGGGGAGTCCCCCTCATTTGTACCTCATTAGAATTAGACTAGACGTCAGACTAGAGACTAGAGCAGAAAAATTGATAGTATAATTGTGTAGCTTAGCATAGCTTAGTTTGGAGGAGAAGGAAAATTTTCCTTTGAAAACTTTTGTAAGAGATTGTTATGTAAAACTTTCATAATAGAAGATCTTTTCATTGATGGTGAAATTCGTCTTTGTTATGGATAGCTAGCAAGGTTTCTTCATCCTTTCAATTCCAAGTAGCATAAAGTAGCTTAAAGTAGAGTAATTTTCATTTCATGCAAGTAGACATTAGGTGTGGATTTGTGGCGTCAATCGAGGCAACTTCGTTCTAGTCCATACCACTAGCGGCTTGCTGACGGCAAGTTTGCCTTGCATGGTCAACTGGAGAATTTTATAAGCCTAACTTCAGTTGCAATTCATATCTTGGTATGCGTTGTCTTGACAGTATCTTGGTATCAGATTGTAGCTTGAAAATTTCTTGCTATCCCTTTGAAGATTGCACCAACTTTGTATAAGCTGTCCAACGTGAGGTGGAGCAGAGTTTGGTTGAAGCTGTTGAGATTGATCCCATGTCCTGCCTTAGAATAGAATCTAGAACCTCTTTTTACCCTTACACTCATTTCAATTCCGTTCATCTTTGGTTAGTTTTAGGAAAACGTACTTATTGCTAAATCATCCGCATTATATAAATCCCTTCCAATCATCCATCTACTGTTAACTGCAAGTATCCTGAACAATTGTGTAAGTCCCCTCGTAAAAACAGCAATTCACAACTAACCAACTGAGGGTTTTCCAAAGCATTTCGGAACCTTGGAGTTGAACGTGCGATCTATCTCGCAATCTTAGCGCACAAAATACTTTGATCAAGAGAGAATGGAGTAGCCTTCGGACAACTTTGTTCTGCTGATTGGTGCGGTCACAAAAATCACATCAACAATACCAAAGAAGTTTTCTTGGTCACTTGTCATAATTTCTTCATATGGAATCCTTTGGAAATTTGGGTCAGCAACAAGTGGAGAATTATCCATCACCAAATCTTCAACATGATTCGATCTGAACTCAACCGAATCATCATAAACATTATCAACATGAAGGTGGTCATAGGCTGATTCAATGAAACCACTAGCATTTCCTTCAATTTGTTCTTCTTTAGCGAACTCAACCCGCACACTGGTACAACTGGAATTTTCCGTGAAGTCATTTGTCTCAAGCTCTTCATCGGATGAATCCTCATTAGGACTCAAGACTGCTGTTATGCTCTTTTTACCAAAACAATCTTCAATATTTGCCATCTCATGCAAATCTATGGGTGTATTTTGGGACTCTAACTTAATCTCCTCATTTGCCAAGGTATCTTTGTCAAGCGCCCTATCATTTTGAGGCAAAATGTGCACCTTGCTTGTGTCTTCTTCAGCACTAGTTAACTGATTTTTCTTTTCAATTTGCTTACGTGTAGGCTGCAAGCCACAAATAGATACTTTTGCGTCTTCCTTTCTTGATTCTTCACCATGCCAAGTTTTGCTTCTCTTTTAATTTTTTTCTTGATGTAGTTGACCACACCCAATTTTCCAGGTTTCACAGCTACCACACAATTCAAATATGTGTCAAAAGACACATTGTTCTTAAACTCACCTGTCATGCTTTGATATTTTGCACGGAATACAGAAGCATCATGTTCACATTCCCTCTTAAACTGTTCAACATATCTAATGAAGTCCATTGTGGCAACACTAAGTTTTCTGTTCTCCCAACAGTATGGCAGGAACTTTTGCTCTGATACCACTGAAATATGCCAACCAAATTTTTCTTTGAAATTTCATAACACAAACATCAATCTGCCAAGAGATTAGCGTTAGCTTCCAAAAAATGATGATTAATTTAAAGAACTCAACGCCAAGAATGTTCACCAAGATCCTTCAAAAGGTGAGGTGATAGCATATGGCGGAGTAAGCAACTAAAACTGAAAATGAAACTCAATTGTAAAGCTAATAGGCAGTGAACCAGCCATGAAGAGTCCGCGCTACCACTTATTCAGTGGAGGGGAATCAACAATACAATGCAAAGTAATTCATCCGCTTAGCGGGCATCCACTCCACGGTGGGAATTCACCACTTACAAAAGTGGGTGATTGAAAGAAGATACAATATTAGATTTTTCCACACTGGTGGTAAACCATCTAGGGGTTAAAGTGTTTGCAAATAATTCACAAGTAAATGCAGTAAATTAAATGACTGGATTAGTACTACTAAATCACAGCCTTACAATGTAACAAATCTGCAATTTACAAGTGTTACAATAATAGAATCAACGCAAACATTTGAAGAATGATTATTTCAGTATTTAACCTTCTCAATCACAAAATGTAAGCCAAAATCTGAATGATTAGCAAGCTGATATTAATAAACAGCAAACTGAAATTTGTTAACCAGCAAATTGTATCACACCCAAAATGCTCAAAACTCTCCAAAGATACCTCCGAATGACCTGAGATGAATTGCAAAAGTATTCTAGGATGTTGGCACCCAATTTCCAACTCACAAACTGCATCAAAAGCTCATTAAACAATTATGCACAAATTCCAAGGCAACCTCAGCATGGTACGACCTCCAAGAGGGGCCATTTTCATTTTAAATATCAAAAACTTCAAATTAAAATCTGCAAACTCCTAGGATGAGTTGCCTTTGACATAGAATCATTATGAGCAATTACCCAAAACCAAAATAAAATCATATGAAGAGCTGTATATAAAAACCTCATTCAGCCACGAAATAACCAGCAAACACAAACTAGAAATTATTACCAAATTCTTCAACTTTGAAGCTCAATATGTACTTCTGGATGAAGCACACTCTCAATCAACCATCTAGGGAACCATAGTTTCAAGCTCGAAGAATGGAGTAGAATTGCTAAGCTTCCCCTTAGCCAGGTTCTGAAATCAATTCAGCAGCATAACTTTACAATATTTTCCAAAAGATGAGAATGAATGAGCAAGGCCTCAATAAATAAGCTTCAAATGGCAAATGAAACACTCTGAATTCCAAGAAGTCGAACCACTTCAACTTCCAAAAGGGATGCCACTTCAACCATTCATTTTATTTTGAAATAATAAAATATTATTCATCTTCCCTTTTTGGCGTCCATTTCAAAATGCAACAATAAAGCATTTATTAAATCAATAAATGCTCAACTTGACCCCTTAATGTCCCCTCTTTAAAACAACTTGAAGTCATCAAGCCTAGGCGTGGGGTACAACTTAAAAACATGAAATTGACTAAGTATAAAACTCAGTCCAAGTAGATAACCAAAACCAACGCCAATACTGAAACTGATGGATTGCCAAAAATAACATGATGACCTGAGTTGAACTGTTGATGATGCCACTGCCAAAATTAGACTTACTAAAAATAGCCAATGCCAAAAATAGTAAGTTCACCTCATAACCAACAAAAAGCTAAACTGGGCTGGGAGCAAGACTTACTGAAAGTGAAAACCCTAAATTTGCACATCTGAGTAGGCTATGGATTTTCAGAAATAGGCTAAATCCAAATGAAGAGCGTAGGGCTAAATTGGGGACATTACAGGTATTTCATTAATTGCTTATCTGTTGCTAAGTCTTGTTGAACAACTTTGTCTTTCATGTCTTCAAACAATTTTGCTTGATGATTCATGTTGTCCTGGAAAGTTTCTCGAGTCATACCCAACTCTACTAATAAAACTAAAAAGTTTACTAAAAAGTAAAATGAAACATGTTTATTATTTAACTTACCTTTAGCAGCTTGAATTTTGAGAATGTTTTAAATATGCCTTGTGACATAGGGTGGTTGGTGACAAATACCTCGATCTCTTGGGCCTCAGCATACACTAGTTTGATCCAATCGATTTGCTGCCAATTTTATTAAAATAATGTTTATTATTTATTTATTTATTAATGCTCAATATTGTAAATTATTGTAATTTAGTGATAAGATCGTCTTCGATCTTATCTGGAGTTTCTTTTTAGAAACTTTCCGTTTTTTGTAAATCTTGTAAACTATTTATTGAGCGTCTTGCTCATTGTTTAATATATCAATTATTTACCAATTACCTGTGTAATATGGTATCAAAGCACAGGAAATAAATTTTTTTCGAAAAATTTATAATTTCTTTTTCGAAATTATTTTGTTTCAAAATTTTTTCGAAAAATATTTTTGGTAATTTCCTGGTGTGTTCTTTGACGAATTTGAGAATTTTTCGTTTTCGAAGGGCATCATTCGAAAATTATTTTGGATAATTTTCGTGGTTTGTCTGAAAATTTCGTGGCTGTGCTCGCGTGTTTGTGGGTTTGTGATCTCTTCGACTCTTGGCCGGTTCGTGAGAGCTAGCGCTTGGAAGTCTTGGCCGCGCGAACTTCTTCTGACATTTTTGTGTGACCTTCTGAACTTTGGCTCGTGTTCGTGTTTGATTCATACACGCGTTTTCTGGAAATGATTTTTTTGTCTGGTCGCGCCAACGGGACTGTCTTCTGAGCCCGTTTTTGAAGTTTTTTTTCGGCCTGCGACTTTGAGACTCTGTTGGTCGCGTCTGCACGTTTCTCAAGCTCACGATTTCCTCCAGGATAGACGCGTTTTTGGCGCGTGACTTTGTCCTTTGGCGTTGTTCTTTGCACTGAAGTCTGCACGCGATTTTCATGTATTTTCGTGAACAAATCTGTCACGTTTTTGGTCTTTTGGGGTCACGATTTTCTTCTGCGTTTTGGAGTGTTCTCTCTGCACAGTAAAACGCGAACTTCAGCTTCTTCTTGCCACGTCTCTGTGGAATTTCGAGCTGCTTTATGCAATTTTTTCTGGTCGTCAATGGCGGCCTGAACAGTCGTCTAGGGTTTTGACCCGATTTTCGAAGGCATAAATTTTTTTCGTTTCTAGATTCCTGGTGGGTTTTTTGAGAGCTCAACTAGGTTGGTCTCCAAATTTTTTGGGTGCATCGTTTTCCGTACCTCGAATTTTGTGCCATCAGTACACTATACTTTTTGCAGTCTGTACCTGAATCTGCCTCTGTTTTTTGCATTGGAATTTGTGCCTCGAGTTTCGTGCATCAGCCTCTTCTCAGTACCTTGTTTTTCGTGCCTCGAAAAGTGTGAAGATGGCCAGTTTAAGTAATTTAATGCTGGAGGGCAGTCAAAGATTTAATGGCAAAAATTACAACACCTGGAAGTAGTGGATGTTGACAATTTTTGAATACCACTGCCTTGATCAGGTGATCCTCGGCAAAGCTACTCGTCCAGAAACGACGGGTAAGGATCAAGAGAAGTTTGATGAGCAGAATCGTGAAGCTGTCATGCTTATTAAGCTTTCGGTTACTGATGATCAGCTCCCTCAGATTCCACTTGGAAAATCAGCTAAGGAGATCTGGGATCACTTGAAGGGTTTGCATGAAACTTCCGACAAAAGCCGTGTGTTTTTCTTGAAGAATATGCTGTTTTCTATCATGATGGATGAAAAGACAACTCTGCAAGCGCACCTGAATAAAATCCAGGAGATCAGAGATCAGTTGGATGCGATTGGTCGGAAAATGGAGGAAGACATGGTCGTGATCACCCTGAAGAGTTTACCGAAGTCCTATGAACACTTCATAGAGACTCTCAACATTACGTCTGCTAATGTTGATCTTAAGTTTCCAAATTTGTGCACTATCCTGTTGCAGCAGGATCGCTGGAGACAACAGTTTGGTAGCAGTGAATCATCATCCTCCACGGAACAGGCTTTTGCAGCTAAAACCCATCCGAAGCATCATGGGAAAGGTCAGCCTTCACAACAGAAAGGCTCCAGTCAGACCAGCCCGAAGAAGAAAAATGTTCAGTGTAACTACTGTCATAAATTTGGCCACATCAAGAAGGATTGCCGTGCTCGTTTGGCTTCTGAGCAAAAGAAGTAGGGAGGGTTTCAGCAGAAAGCGAATGTCGCCGAACACTCTGAGCAGAAGGAATCTGCCTTTTATGCACTAATGGCAAAAAGGCCCGCAGACCATGTCAAATCCTCTGCTTGGTACATAGATTCTGGTGCCTCGTGTCATTTCTCACATAGGCGTGACTGGTTCACAGACTTTTCCCTTTGCACTGACTCAGTGATTTTTGGAGGAGGTGAGGAATACACAGTTGTCGGCACAGGCACTGTTCAGGTTCAGTTTGGCGGGAGGGATCTCATATTCCTCAACGTGTATTATGTACCTGATATCGAGCTCAATCTTCTCTCAGTTAGTCAGATAATGCGGCATTCTCCCCAGATGGGTGTGGTGTTCAGCTCGCACAAATGTTCAATTGTAGATCGTGAGTCTCGCACAACGGTGGCCGTTGGGATAGAGGATCATGGCCTTTACAGGCTTGTGGACACTGGTGATTCTCCGGAGTTAGCCTTGGCAGCCAGAAATTCAGCTGTCACCAGTCTTTGGCACCAGCGGTACGGGCACTTGAACGTGCACTATCTCTCTCAGCTTGCTCGGGAGGGACTTGTAGATGGCTTACCTGACATTCAGACTCAGCATCAGGGCATTTGTGGTGCTTGTCAGGCCGGGAAGCAGCATCGCACACCGTTCAAGGATGGCGACTCTTGGCGCGCTTCTAAGGTACTTCAATTAGTTCATGCTGATATTTGTGGGCCTATGTCTACTTCTTCTGTAACTGGTTGCAAGTACTTTCTTCTCTTTGTTGATGATTATAGTAGGAAAATGTGGGTGTACTTTCTTAAGCAGAAATCAGAGGTTTTTAATGTATTTCAGAAGTTTAAGGCCTTGGTTGAAAAAGAGTCCAGTTCTTGTATTATAACTCTTAGGTCAGATAATGGGGGGGAATTTTGTTCTAGTGCATTCTCCAACTTCTGTGATACTCATGGGATAAAATGTCAGTTAACCACACCCTACACTCCTCAGCAAAACGGTGTTGTAGAGCGACGCAATCGTACGATTGTTGAGATGGCTCGCTCTATGTTGCAACACAGGAGTGTTCCTACCAAGTTTTGGGCAGAAGCAGTCAATACATTAGTCTATCTCCTTAATAGGTCACCCACTCATGCTGTTAAGGGGAGGACTCCTGAGGAAGTTTGGTCTGGTCGCAAACCCAGGATCAGTCATTTGAAGGTTTTTGACTCTCTTGTGTATGTTTGGATTCCAGAGGCCAAGCGCACTAAGCTGGACTCCAAGAGCCAAAAACTCATGTTCACAGGGTACAGTGACAACCACAAGGCATTTAGGCTGATTGATATAGACACTGATCGTCTTATCTTCAGTCGAGATGTTGTTTTTGATGAGGAACGAGGTCCATTTCACTCTTCTTCACCTGTTCAGCATTCAGAGGATCAGCCTCTACAGGCTCTTGATATGGGCATCCGACTTCCGTTAGGTTCACCTGATGGGAGGGATGACGAAGACCTAGTCTTTGATGATGCTCAACTTGAGTTTCCTCCAGATGATAATGAACATCCCCCTGCTGAACCTGTTCTAGATCCTCAACCAGATCCAGCTCCTCCTGTTATATCTGATGTTGGTCCCTCTACTCTCCGGCCAAAATGGTGGGCTAAGACTATCAGTGATCTTCGTGTTGATGAGCTCATTGAGGGTAGATCATCCAAAAACAAGAGCAAACAGCAGTCTACAGTGAATTTTGCTCTCATGGCCAACATTCACAGTGTTTATGAGCCTCAGACATATTCAGAGGCAAAAGGGATACCTGAGTGGGAAAAGGCGATGGAATTAGAATACCAGAGTCTTCAGAAGAATCACACTTGGGCCCTTTCTGATCTTCCTCCAGGGAAGAAGCCCATTAGCTGCAAATGGGTGTACAAAGTGAAGTACAAAGCTGACGGAACCCTTGACAAGTACAAAGCTCGTCTGTTTGCACGGGGTTCTCACAGAAAGAAGGCATTGACTATGAGGAGACCTTTGCTCCTACAGCTAAAATGAGTACCATACGGCTCGTCCTTGCCTTAGCAGCCCAATTTGGTTGGAAGGTCCATCAGATGGATGTGAAGAGTGCTTTCCTCAACGGTGAGTTGAAGGAGGAAGTATACATGACGCAGCCTCCAGGTTTCAAAATTGCTGGTCAAGAACAGAAGGTGTGTAGATTGGTCAAAGCACTCTATGGCTTGAAACAGGCTCCTCGGGCTTGGTACATTAAGATTGACACGTACCTCACAGATCATGGCTTTCAGAGGAGTCCATCTGACTCGAACCTGTATGTCAGGAATACTGGTAATGAGATTCTGCTTGTTGTTGTCTACGTGGATGACTTGATCATTATGGTAGTTCCACATTTGATCACGAGATCAAACAGGACTTGGGCAAAACTTTTGACATGACAGACTTGGGCCTCCTGCATTATTGTTTAGGTGTTGAGGTTTGGCAGACAGAGAGCAGCATTTTCATCTCCCAGTCCAAGTATGCTCGAAGTCTTTTGGATAAGTTAGATGGGATTGCAAATCGCCTCCACGCTGGAAAAAGGGCTTAGTTGTCGACTAAGTCGATTCACGTGGTAGATGAAACATTGTTCGACAACTGGTAAAGTGACCTCATCTATCTTCTTTGCTACTAGACTCGATTTGAGTTTTGCAGTGAGCTACATATCACGGCTTCATGACAGCCCCCAAGGCTGATCATTGGGTAGCAGCGAAGCGTGTGCTGCGTTATGTGAAGGGCACTCCTGATTTTGGACTCTTGTACACTCGGAGTCACGATCCTAAACTCAGTGGGTTCACAGATTCAGATTGGGCAGGTTCAGTTGATGACAGGAAATCAACATTTGGGTATGTGTTCAGTTTGGGATCCGGTGCAGTCACATGGACTAGTAAGAAGCGGCTGACGATGGCTCTCTCCTCGGCGAAGCGGATGTCGGGGGCGATAAAAGCATGTGAAGCTGATTTGGCAGCGGATGCTTCTGAGATATGCAAATATCTCAAAGCGGAGTCCGATGTTACGTGATGTCGGGGAGTTCTCAAACTGCCAGAATCGGTCTTCCATGAAGCGAACAAGCATGTGGAAACTCAGCATCATTTCATTGGTTGAAGATGGATCAGTTCAGTTGCTGTATGTTCCGACAGAGGATCAGACAGCAGATATTCTCACCAAGTCGCTCAGTACAGATAAGTTTGTAAAATTCAGGGGGCATCTTGGTGTAGTAGATAGATTGAGCATTAAGGGAGGGTATTAAAATAATGTTTATTATTTATTTATTTATTAACACTCAATATTGTAAATTATTGTAATTTAGTGATAAGATCGTCTCCGATCTTATCTAGAGTTTCTTTTTAGAAACTTTCCGTTTTTTGTAAATCTTGTAAACTATTTATTGAGCGTCTTGCTCATTGTTTAATACATCAATTATTTACCAATTACCTGTGTAATAAATTTTTTGTAGCATAAGGTTGAGGGAGTGGACAACACAAGGTGTCCAAAAAATGTTTGAACAACACTCCTCAACCAATAACCCAGGTGCTCTACAACTTTTGACATTGTCTATTGTAATTTGCACAACATTTCGAGGGCTCACTTCCTCAATGGCTTGACAAATAATGTTAGCAATAAATTTACCATCCGTCACCTGCCATTCACAATCCCCTGCTCTTGAATACATTGCCCCTTTAGGGGACACTACAATAACATTGATCAATGGTTGATTTTTTGCATCTTTCCATCCATCAGAAATGATGGACACCCGTGTTTTGACCCACGAATCCCTTATGGGCTTTAAGGAGTCCTCTAAAAATTTGATCTCTGATGTAGGAGCATCACTTTCATGTATTGTTTTTATGCTCATTTTGATGTTGCGAGTCTTTGTTAAGTTTGTGAAGGTCTAAGAAGGTCTTAAAGGACCATGGGAATCATGTAAGGTCTTTTTGTTGTATTGTTTCTTAGTTCATGGTTAAAAAGTTGCAAAAAAGAGAGCATAAATGTCAAGTTTAATGACATAGCTATTAGGGTTATTGGGGAAAAAGGTCATATCCTCGATGGTAATTGTTTTTTTGTAGTTCTCCACATTAATTCAATGAAAATATTCCAAGAAGTTGAGGAGCAAGATTTCAAGAAAATACCCTGTTATTTGAGAATTTATGATAGTTTTTCTGAAAACAACAGCAAAGAATGGTTTGGTAGAGATCTGTACGGTCAAGTTGCAGGTCTATGTTTGCGTGGGATGATAATGGTATGTCTTAAGGTTCAAATGCAATTTGTTTGAGGTGATTTCATTGAGTTTTGCTCAAGTTAGGGAAAAAATGGTGCTCATTGCCCTGTTCAGAAACTAGGGTTTTTAGTGAGTTAAAAAAAATCATATCTCAAGTTCTAACTAGTGAAAAATCATGAAATTTGGAACATAATTTCTGCAGGTCTTTGTGCATGTTTCCACCAAAGGGCGAGTGATAATTTATTAATTTGCATGATTTATAGAGGACAGTGTGTTTTTATTAGCATCTAGACTGTCATAAATCCTAGTTTGTTGATGGTTTTGTGGAAATGCATTGTTTTGAGTTAATCTTGTTACTTAGGATTTGAATGAGGTCTGTGGGGTTTGGTTAAAGTGTTTAGAAGCCTAAGAATTAAGAGCAAATGAGTGTTGATTGTTTCTTGAGACTTGAACCTATGAAAACAAGCAAATAGGACAGTTTACAGGGTGTTATTTGCTGTCACCATTGAAAATCAGGGAATCAAGTGCATACTGTTGTGAAACCCACATTTTATTGTTCTTTATCATTCTTTGTGTGTGAAGTTGCGTTTACTTTGCATCATTTTTGGTATCAGAGCCCAAAAAGATCTGGTAGTGAAAGTTTTCCAAGTTAACAAGATTTTGTATAAGGTTGTGTGTGAAGGTATTGGGGTACCAAAAGACTAGGCCAAAAGAAAAGAAAGAAGCCTTAGGTGAGGTAGCACAAAGACAAGAAGATGCAAGAACAAGAGAAGAAAGAAAGCCTCTAAAGGAAGGACAAGATGAAAGACAACAAGATAAGCCAAGTTGTAGAGTTTGATAAAGAAATGGCAAAGTTGAAAAGAGGTATTAAGCTTGTAGTGCAACAGTGCCTTGAGGAAGAATACTAAGGGAATGTTGGGTATTGGCCAATGAGAAAGAAGGTGAAGTGGCCTATAAAGGTGATTGTTCAAAAAAGAAGAAAGAAAAGGATAGCTGTCTTGAAAGGTGAAGGTGAACAAAGTTTGGATAGAAAAGAGTTGCTAAATGAGAAAGAAAGGAACCAAGTTGCAACAGAGGTACATTGTGAGGTACTTAAAGATGATTTGTGGGCACAAGTTTTTGAGATAGAACAAGAGTGGAAGGCGAAGATTGCTAATGAAGGTATGAATCCAAGTAGGACAATGAAGGAAGACTCAAGAAAACAAGCACAGGGAGCTAGTGAAGAGGCAAATTGCCCTCATGGTTCTTATCTAATGCATGTTGATGATAATGTTTGTATAGGTGCGGACCAAGGAGAGAATGAAGAGGATGAAGACATAGACAATGGTGACGAGGCATGTGAAAGAGAAATAGAATTTTGGAGCCTTGTAGTTGAGAAGAAGATACGAAGGAGAAGATACAAGAAGAACGAGTGAACCAAAAGAGTGAATACCAAGAAACATAGAGCCAATAAATCCAAGCATTGAGAGGATTAAGAGGTCGCAAACAGCTACGAATGCAACTCAATTGGAAGAAGAGAAAGAAAACAAAAACCATCATTTGCGATGGAACACAAATTTCTCCCTCCTCTGGAGTATGGTGCAAGAGCATCACTTTCATGTATTGTTTTTATGCTCATTTTGATGTTGGGAGTCTTTGTTAAGTTTGTGAAGGTCTAAGAAGGTCTTAAAGGACCATGGGAATCATGTAAGGTCTTTTTGTTGTATTGTTTCTTAGTTCATGGTTAAAAAGTTGCAAAAAAGAGAGCATAAATGCCAAGTTTAATGACAGCTATTAGGGTTATTGGGGAAAAAGGTCATATCCTCGATGGTAACTATTTTTTTTGTAAGTTCTCCACATTAATTCAATGAAAATATACGCTCCAAGAAGTTGAGGAGCAATATTTCAAGAAAATACCCTGTTATTTGCAAATTTATGATAGTTTTTTGTGAAAAAAACAGCAAAGAATGGTTTGGTACTGATCTGTACGGTCAAGTTGCAGGTCTGTGTTTGCGTGGGATGATAATGGCATGTCTTAAGGTTCAAATGCAATTTGTTTGAGGTGATTTTATTGAGTTTTGCTCAAGTTATGGAAAAAATGGTGCTCGTTGCCCTGTTCAGAAACTAGGGTTTTTAGTGAGTTAAAAAAATTCATATCTCAAGTTATAACTGGTGAAAAATCATGAAAACTTGGAACATAATTTCTGCAGGTCTTTGTGCACGTTTCCACCAAAGGGCAAGTGATAATTCATTAATTTGCATGATTTATAGAGAACAATGTGTTTTTATTAGTATCTAGATTGTCATAAATCCTAGTTTGTTGAGGGGTTTGTGGAAATGCATTGTTTTGAGTTAATCATTGTTACTTAGGATTTGAATGAGGTCTGTGGGGTTTGGTTAAAGTGTTTAGAAGCCTAAGAATGAAGAGCAAATGAGTGTTGATTGTTTCTTGAGACTTGAACCTATGAAAACAAGCAAATAGGATAGTTTACAGGGTGTTATTTGCTGTCACCATTGAAAGATCAGGGTATCAAGTGCATATTGTTGTGAAACCCACATTTTATTGTTCTTTATTGTCCATTGTGTGTGAAGTTGCGTTTACTCTGCATTAATCTCTTTTTCCAATAAGGTGTTATGCACCTTCTCAAAATCCGGGCCCTTGTACCCTTTTGGAGCCTCATTAGTTGCTTTCACCATTTGTCGCCAATATGGTGAGCAAACAACATTGAAGGCCAATCCATTCGCATAGACACATCTCTCTATATGTTGATCGGGAATCTCTCAAGACTCGTTATGAAATTCCATTTCCAACAGTCCCTTTGATCTCTTCTGTGTAGATGCCATAGTTTGTTCTTTAGGTGTGGACAAAAATGGATGGTTCTTTGTAGGTTGAAAATGAGAAGGTGGTGGAGGGGGCTTCATCCTTTGAGATCCTTTCTTTAACAAATGATTATTTGATTTACAGCTTGTTGCTTGATTTTTATTTTCTTGCTCTTCAATATATGCCAAGACTTGTGCTTCTGGAATGCCATTATCATCTTTGCTTGGACAAAATTTGATG